>JASANG010001425.1:0-82000 GCA_030248215.1 Enoplolaimus lenunculus
TTAAAATGCCTAATAAATCCGCCAAAAACTTTCAACATAAAAATAGATTTGCTCTCCGCAATATGTTTCAGAAGAATTAATAGTCAACATGATTTTGGACGCCATTGTTTCTTAATATTTTTCCAGGTTACATCGAACGAATGTGCTGGTCTAGTTACTATCCTTTTAATAGGAATATGAAGCATATCCCATGCTGCTCAAGTGCTGAGCAATTTTTTCTAGTATAATTATATGAAATGAAGGAGAGTATGAAAGGCGATGCCAAAATCGAACGTCAACAAATTTGGTCGAAGCCAGAGCCACGTGCAACAAAATCAGATTGTTTAATGAATGTTCAATTTGCTTACCAGCAAACTTTGGTGTTGTCAAAAACTTGTTTTGATAGCTTCTTTGTTGCCAAATCTCGGCAACTAAATATTAAAAATAAAAAAATCCGGCCTGTTGTAATACAAACGTCCACTGTAAAGGTATGACGCAATAACGCCTGAGATGGACGCGCACCCCTGGTTGAAACCATAGAAACAATTGTGAACGTTGTATAGGAAACAGCAGTGCACAGTGGCACATGCACTATAGGGCAATAAGGAAGCTGCCTACCTCCAATATCGAGATCAGAGAAATTGGAATTGCAGGATACCTTCAATGCCGAGAATGCGTTTAAAATATGTTTGCCTCACAGATTTCTTGTAACTATAACTATACTTATAACAAAACGATATTATGTATTAGTTGGGTGTTAAAGCATGTAAGTCATGCTTATCTGCTGCGTGCATCCGCTAATGCATAGCACTCTATGTAAAGTTTCCGACCTCAAACATGTCGAAATAAATTTGACGAGAAAACCACTTAGATTTGCTTTCGCGATTTGTTGGTGGCTAGTTCAAAAGACACTCAGCACGCCTGCTTTTCCAACTGTTAAATACAAACGTCCGAAGTTCCCGATCGTACCTACTTAGACCCATAATGGATTAAATTAGAGATTTAGAATGTCGAGGGCAGTACTTTAGTTAGCGCAACGTATATAGCAGCGCAACAACGTTTGATGAGTCTTTTAGTTATGAGATTATGCTATTATACTATTGTAACTCGTGTAAGCAGTTGAGTGAAAAGTATAATACATAGCTAGTGCGACGTTATAATAAACGTGGAATGCGACGATGTCTATTAGTTTGCGCTATAAGTTTCTGTGCTTCGATCGCCGACGCACACGCAGTCCGCTGCGCAGCCGCGCGTCACAAGTAAAACTAAATTTTGAACTTTACAGCAAATTGCCTTCCCAGGAAAAATGCCATATGATATATTTACTACCTTTCACTCCACATTATCTGTCACCGACTACCACGACTTAATTAATCAATCTAGTAGTTAAGTCAACATTCATGATATGTATTACGGAAGAAAATGTACATAGTATGGATATTTAAACATGTAAATTTATGCAGTATAAATAGTGTAAGCATGTGAGACATGCTTGTCCGTTATGTGCACATGCAATATAGTGCAGTGCACTGCATGTATGCTAGCTGGCAGCATACGGTCGACACATATAGTCGACGAAATATGCAGTTGGAGAGGCGGGCTACGTGGCGCAATGGTAGAGTGCTCGCTTACGGATCCATAGGCTGAGGGTTCGATCCCCGCTCTAGCCCGCTTTTCCAGCTGCTTAGTTGAAAGGTCTGAAGTCCCGGTTCCTACCTTGACTGACAAATAGCGCACAACTATGACTGATAAGATGATGCTTAACAAAATCAAGCTAGAAAGGGGAACGAGTCCTACTTTCGTCTCATTTAGCTTTTTTATTACAGTCTTGGCATGAATGAAAATTTGATTTAAGCAGCTCACACCTAAATTTTGGAGTTGCATTATTGCTCTGTCTAGATGTTGTGGTTTATGTGAAATATGGCAATTTCAAGCAGCTATGTTTTCCAGTGTTCTCCGGCCAGACTAAAGTTCTCGGAATACAGCAAACATTATTTATTTAGACCACTGTAAATAAAACCCTTTGGATATAATTAAGCTGTAGCTAAAGAGAAATTGTCAACTGAGTAAACTCGTAGAGTTGGATGGGTGAATGGGTGGTCACTCTAGCAAAAGTTTTGAACAACAAACTATTGTCTGCCTTAAGCCATAAACAAGGAGAACGTCCACTAACTGAACATAAAATCGCAGCATAGGGCGTATTACGGGGGAGTAAAAGTTTTACAGGAGTAAAAATACGACACTATACCGAAACTTGGCGCGAAGAGTATAGCGGAACACTTAATTCACCCAAGATGAACAATATCTTTGTGATGGTGAAAAACTGCGTTTGTATCTTTTTCCGACAAAGTCTCGTACTGTTCAATGTTAATAGGTTTGCAGTATTATGCCATATTCTACCGTAACATTTGTCAAGGGCTGGTGCTTTGAACGTATATTTCTGTTTGTTTCGGTAGCACTTTGTTG
The DNA here is from genome assembly GCA_030248215.1 of Enoplolaimus lenunculus. Taxonomy (NCBI): domain Eukaryota; kingdom Metazoa; phylum Nematoda; class Enoplea; order Enoplida; family Thoracostomopsidae; genus Enoplolaimus; species Enoplolaimus lenunculus. The sequence continues at coordinate 2,446 of JASANG010001425.1, forward strand.
TTGTGATGCCATCGAATTGACATTTGAACTGCCAGATAATGCCAATCAATGCTTCTTTGAAGACATTCGTGCTGGAACTGAGTCGACAGTTGAATATCAAGTACATGTTTGTTTTCTATTTATGTATTGTTTTCTACTTAATTTAAGAGTTGATGGCCATGTCCTTTTAGCAAGTCGTGTTTTTATTCACAGCCAGTATAAACTGAACGGGGATTTGAATTATACTAAATTATATATTTATTAATTTTATAGGCGATTTTAAAATTTAGTGATATTTCTGTGGTGTTTAGGTCGTCGACGGCGGACAATACGATGTAGATGTTTTCATAGAAGGCCCGGATACTAAAATTTTGTACAGAGAAGCTCAGAAACAAGATGGAACGTTTACCTGGAAGGCGGACTCTACAGGCAGTTATAAGGTGCCGAAAATGTTCATCTGTATTGCGCTAGATTTTATGTGCTTTGTACTTATTTGTTGATACCACTAGTCGTAGTCCGTTTGTTCAAGAGTCCATAATGACACAAGAGTATGCAAATTCTATGCATCACGTGGTACAATATTTACCGTCACGCGTTGTATTTTTGCCCGACCGCTCTCAATTTGGCTGGAGGGAATAGAGGTCGCTTGCACTGTTGAAATCCTGCTCCGTTATTTTAACTTGCTAAATGTTGTTTAAAACCTTCAAAAAATAGAAATCATCATTTGTATTTATGCCAGATACCATTCAAGCTATTGACTTTCGTTTACATATTTTTGTCATACATGCAACTTAATTTACAATAACGCTGGGAAACCTGATAACGATGAGTAGTGTTATTTTATGGGCATAACAGTATATTATATCTAAGCATATTCGTTTTCTAACATTAAGCCTAGACTTCAGCGTAAAAATAAATTGGTAACTAAGGAACTAAGCGCAAGCTTAAGCAAATAGTAATAGTAGTAATAATAATAATAACAATAATAATAATAATAATAATAATAATAATAATAATAATAATAATAGTATTATTATCCTAGCTTTCTACCTTTATTTTATAGTACATGTGGAAAACGGTATCACCTTAAGATTACCATTGTCAAACCAATATTGTTTGCAACTGAACACAATGCTCAAAACCATTGAATAATGGAATAGGGTCGTTGTTAAAATGTTAAAAATGCATACGCGTGAGATGTTAAGCTTTGTCACGTAAACGCTTTAGATACCTTAGGCCATAAGAATTGATAGCTACGCTCTGATATTTGAGTGTCACCTATGTAGCATTAGATTTGAATTAATTATCCGGCTCCGGCCGGAAATTGCGTATCCGACTGCGTCATTTTTGGTATCCGGTCGTACCCTGTCGTCCACACTTGCTTTAAAAAACCAGCAAATTAGCTGGTATTTTAGAGTTTCTAAAATGAATAATGTACTTCTGCTTTACTTGTTCGTTTAAACATGGCCGTATATTTGTTGATTACGCAATTGTAAAGGACATTTAAACTTGTTGCAAAACCCTTCGTGATAAATTAACTATTGACTTTTAAGACATGCTTTTCAAACGAATTTTCTACTTTCTCGCACAAAATCATTTATTTCGATTGGCAAGTTGGCGATGAAGCTACTTTAATGCCGAGTATGAATACAGATTTTGCGTCAATGACTATGGTATGATTTAAATTTGTTTATTAAATGTATTTTTTCTTAGGTAAATGCTTGAACGCTGGGTTAAATCGATTGTTGCGCAAGTTTGATCTTAAATAGCCTGTGTCAGTAATATAGTTACTTCAAAACGTGGTGGTATATGATGTTCTTATTGTATTCAGATGGAATCATCTGCACAACGGTCTCACGACAAGTTGAAAAAGATTGAAGAACATCAAGTACATTTTCGTTTACGAGAAGCGACGGGTCGTAAACGAGCCGAGGACTTGAATGAGCGTGTGTTTTGGTGCTCAACCGGATATACCGGCATAATACTACTTATTTCAATTAGCCAGGTGAGTTGGCTTTTATTGGTGGAACATATAGTTTTGAATTATGGTAATTAATCCAGTGTGACTTCCGATCTCTTTTAGAACTGGTGATATCGACTGATTGCACAACGATGGCAGATGTCATCATATAGTATTTGGTGTATGTTAAAAGTATTAGCATTGTTTTGAATTATGATTTCAATAATGTTGTAAGGTAGCTTTACCAAGAAAGGTTCTTTAAGCTTTGTAGAATATGCATCTGCTTCTGCAAAAGTTACGACTTAGAACGCCTACTCGCGATAATGCGCTGGAATGGACATAATTTAAAAATGAACTGTTATTCTAGCAAGATAGTCTATTTTGTGGTCTCTTCTTACGTGGAATATCGAAAATAATTGAGATTTAGTTTTTGTCAATTTTATAAACGGTGTTAATTTCTTTATGGTATACGCCGGCGATATAATTTATTTGGGCACCAAATATTGTCGGGTAACGTTCATTGCCTAATGCTCGATTGTCGGCGAAAAAAAATTATTTTATAATATGTACCAGAAATACCAACTGGCTGCTTTTACGTTAATTACTATGCTTTTGTTTATTATTCCTTGGTGTAGTTTTTACTAATTTAATAATTCTGGTTTCAGGTGATTGTTTTACGTTCATTTTTCTCCGAGAAGAAACAAATGATTGCAAATGGTTCTTCAACAACTGCATCATTGTTACGGTAATAGCATGCAACATGGTACGAATTTGAAAATTCTCTGCACTGTGATGTTTTACTAAGTTGTTCGAAAAATCGAATGTTCAATTTTGTGGCTGAGACTCATGGAATGAACCGTAAATTGTTTCAGGCAGAAGTTGACATTTAATTAGCTATTGTTAGCCACTGGATTAATATTCTGCTAATGTAATATGCTTCCAAAATTGTGCGCATTTCATTGATATTTGGATGATAACAAAGGTAACTTGTTGAATTTTATATACATAAACTTGCGTTAGTTCTGTATTTGTCAAAATTAAGCAGTTAGCGCCCTAGTGCTTTTATGATTGCAATTTTCTCTTACTATATCAAGCTACTTTGTTTGTTTTCCTTATTTCTTGTCGTTATTCTCCTCATCGACCCGAAAGGATCTTTGTTGACTGCAAGCTACGTTACCGAGCAATACGTATGTTTTCGTTTGAAGTAAAATTATACTTAATATTAGTATGACAACTTCAATTATATACTCGTTTATGTTTGACTGTATGTTTGTATATACTTTTTGCTATATTTATGATTTGTCATCAATGTTGGTCATATGTTGTAACCTTTCAATCATTGAAGAGTACGTCATGACTTTTGACTGTATTTAGTTTCAAACAGATTTTTTCGTGTTAAATTTAATGATACTTATACAAAGATAAATCAAAGTTCGTGGTATACACATTTTTTGTAAAAAAATAAACTAAGACGACTTAATTGATGACAAATGTGTTTTAGTTTTGTCATTGCTGTCCTGATTTCTGTGATCTGATTATATGTTTGTCTAAGGATTGCGCTATACTTTTGTTGACGCCCGACGTCGTCCGTCACCCGTACAGTGTTCTCGGTCACCGTACGGCGCTGTGCGGTATCGTACGCAAATAACTCATGTACGATAACGTATGGTACGAACGACGACGGACAGCGCAGTACTGGTGATGCACGGTGGCTGGCGGCGCCGTGTGGGTGACGGACGGCGCCGCGCGAGTGACGGACGGCGACGTGCGGGTGACGGACGGCGCCGCGCGGGTGACGGACGGCGCCGCGCGGGTAACGGACGGCGACGTGCGGGTGACGGACGGCGACGTGCGGGTGACGGACTGCTTCGTGCAGATGACGAACGGCGCCGTGTGAATGACGGAGTTCGACGCGCGGCTGGCGAACGGCGTCAGGCGTCAAGTATAGCGCAACTGCATTTTCTGTCTTACTTTTATGTTAAAATGTATATTTATCGGTTGTGCAGTGTATGAGGGCGAAAACGAAAATCTGTTACGGTGCTTTGAACAAACTAAAGTCAAACGACTTCATACGGTTTGCAGTGAGGTTACGAATGTGGGCTTTCACCTTGTTTTGCAAAGTACGTTTTGTCTCTTTCCATTTTTATCGGACTGTTTATTGAAGTTTTTTGTTATAGAGAGGGAATGTAATGACCAGGAGCGGATCATTCCTCCGCAGGACTGTAATAAAGTAAGCTTAATCGTTAGACTGATTTTTGCATATGTTTATACTAGTGTTACGGCCCTGTTGTATACATTGGATGTAGAGAGTAATTTGATTTTATTGAGATTGCGTTATAGTGTCATCGTTGAAAACGGCTCCGCGAGTTAACAGAATATTAAACTTGAAAATATGTAATTATGAAGTTGTGAAAAGTAAACTTTTGGTTTATTGTGTTCCACGAGCTGACAATAGAATTTTCTAATTGTGCAACATTAACGTGTGAGTAGCGAAACCTGGTTCTGCTCATTTAAGCTACAGGAAGCCAAGCACGGAAAAAACCAAAAATTACGAAAAGAAAAAAGAGAAGGGGGGGGGGGGGAAACAAAGAAAAAAAAAAAGAGAACTTCAAAAGTTGAACGTAATTATTTCAAATCGTTACACGCATTTAGTTTCACGAACAGTTTTTCAGTAAGTATAGGCTTCGCGCTGTAAACGCATATGCCGTACGACTCAACGTGGCAAACCGCGTCTAAAACTGTGTATCTAAATTTTTGCAATTTTTGACTTCAACTCCAACGTGGAAGTTATGACCTCAAAAATTTAACTTCTTAAAAATTGAAATTTGGGTGTGGAATAATCATAAATGGTCGTGAGAAGCCCAAATATGGAAATTTCGCAAAATCGCGACATTTTTGATTGACAATGATAATGGGCCTGAATAAAGAGGAAACTCAGTTTCCATGAGTTGCCCTTAATATTCCACATTGCTTGTTTATATATTATTTTTCTAAGCTTAACCTTAATAGGCTGCGGCTAAGCGTGAGTAAACTCAAACCATTTTATCGTAATACAATCGTTATGTGGGTGTCTCTCAGGCTTTAGGCTTAGGAATAGGCTCGTCCATACGCTTAGGTTTAGGAATATGCTTATACTACTTTTCCGGCCCTGTTCTATACATGGGCCCAAACAAGCATCGGTTTTGTTGAATGGTTATCTATCGTCGTCAGGTTCAATTTCTTCATAAATCGCTCCAAACCGTTGACGAAGGCATGAAATCGATATGATGGACGTAATGCCATAAGTGACAAACAAACATGCAATTACAAGTGCAGTTGCAATTTCTGCACGCAACGCAGGCGTGCAACTCCAACAATGACACAGCGACGCCGGAATCTCGTTCGCGTTACATCCGGTCCAACAGGCGACAATATCCGGTTGTGAACATTTTGCAGCGTCGCGACGCATTTCAACTAAATTCACGGCAAACATCGCAATTAAACAGAGTAAAAGTGCAAAACTGACGGCAACGTATGCCGATAAACTTGTCTTATTCAATCGTTCACTACGATTCATGTACAAGCCGGCAAGAAACGCTAAAATTGCACAAACGCTAATTGCAATTCCGTTTGAGTACCGGTAGAGCGCAGAATAGCCTTGGATTTTAACGATTCCACTAACCAGTAGAATTATTGCAAGCATTAACTGAGCGAAAAGAGTTATGATAAAGTTACGCTGAACGTTTTCTGGTAGTCGAATGACTATTCGTGGTTGTGGCGACATGGTTGGAGAATTGTTTTTGGTTTTAGCACCAGTTGTAGTAGCTTGGATTAGGCTTCGTTGTAAGCTGTCCGGCCGAGCAGTGGAAGAATAGCTGAATTTGGGCGGCGGTTGCTGTTGCGACACTAGCGCTTGTCGCTCGGTAACTGTGCTCGTGGCGTAGTTAAGCGGAAATCCCGGATTGTGATCTTCCTCAAATGTTACCTAAAATATAAACTAAAAAAGGTGGCAAAAATAACATAAACGGTTAAATGGTCAAAGTGTTATAAATTAGAAAAAATTAAAAAATTTAACTAAGAGATGGAGGATCTGGTATAGAAATACTTCCGTACGCGTACGCAAGGATGGTCTTATGCTGAATCGTTAAGATTGATCTTACAGTAATGCCCTATACCAAGCGTGGTATGTCATGCCAAGAGTGGATGATCATTTAAACGAGAGTCTGCGACTTATCCAAATTTGTGTGTCAACATTTTTGTCACCGATGCTTGCGTTTTACGCGTGCGCAACAACAATTAAGGAAGGTAGGTTATACTGCGCTAAAACATGTGAAACTTTGAACATTTGATATCACGATAATTTGTCGCCCTACAACTCGACGGACGACATCTTGTAGCCCGGCACCTCGTCAACCCTTCAACTCCTCTCCATTCTGTTGGTATGACAGCTCGTCGAACCGACAATTTGTCGTTCGCCGCATAAACTGAAGTAATTCGGGTCGCCGAGATGTTGATATGGCGAGTTGTAAGAGTAGACAAATGGATTACGATCGGTCGGTCGACGAGTAGTCGGCGACGAATTGTCGTAGATTCGAACGATTATTATGCAAATGACGCTACGTATTAAGACTAATACATTAAACACGTGGAACAACACAAACATTGTGAGCTGACGGAGAAAAACTAACGCCCGCCGGGTACATTCCGTATTATACGGATTGGACGCATTGAGGTCTACTCTTGTTCATATATGAACACAAAGGTCGTATTATCAAATGCGTGTTGCACCTATCACAAGTTGGTAATACGTCTTGTAACTATTGAACCAGTGAATGGTAAAGTTTGAAATTACGCAATTTTTTTATTTTATTTACGTTACTTAGTGTCAACTTATAGATTGGCAATATCACTAGTCTTCAGTTTGAAAGCCAGTCGTTAATTGGTTATAGCTGCTATGTGCTTGAGAATGTGGGCCAAGGGATCATTTGCTATTGGTCATACGAAGCTGTCCGGTTACAGTAAACACTTTCAGGTTAGTTTAAAAATCGAGCCAATTTCGTTTCATTTGCGTTGTTTTGGGTCTGTAAAAGAATAGGTGTAGATTCTAGATTACATTTATTTTGCTTAGGCTTAGGCTTAGGAACGCATTTTTGAAAGGCTTAGGCTTAAGCGTAGGCTTAGGAACGCATTTTTGCAACGCTTACGCTTAAGATTAGGCTTAGGAATACGCTTAATTTACTGTTACGCCACGAAAAGCGCAACATTGGCCAGTTTTTGAAACCTACATTGTTGTTCGCCGGCGACCTCTTAAAGTTTTTGTGCGCTTCAGGCTTACCTTTAAATGCTTCGGTTGGCATTGATAGGGATATTGATAGCTATAGCTGCCGTGTGAAACCGGCTGGTCCACTACTGCGGAATAGTAATCCATCACCAGTCATACTTCGGCGTATTTTCTGTTGTTTTAAACTAATTTTTGCTTCCAACTTTTTATTTTACCACTTTAATTTATATTTTCTATTTTATCAGACGCTTTCAAGCTAGGATTCTAAACCTCGGTGTTTTATAACAACGCGTTTACTATCACTACTTAGCTATAGGAATTGGGCGCTCAAGCTCGCGGTGGTTTCAAATCTGATTGAAATTTTATCGGAATAAAGTCCTAGGGCGCGCAACCTAGAAATAGGGAACCCACCAAAATGAAACTTTAGTGTTGCAATTTAAAACATTTAAATGTAAAAATTGCGCTGGTTTTTCGTTTCGCTTTCGAAACTACATTGCCTGATATTTGTTTCACAGTTGAATACCAACAATAAAGTTTTCATTCTGTTTCGCATCCTTAGGGTTGCGCTATATTCGCCGCGTGCCGTCGGTCGCCACGCTGCCCTGCGCCGGCGCTATGTGGCGTGCGGCGCTCGCCGGCATCCGGTTCAGTCGAGTATAGCGCAACCCTTAGAAAAAGTCGTTCCTGCGTCTTTGAATTTGTGCTGCACATACGAGTATTATTGAACGCTGTGCATTGCAGCTATAATCTTAAGCTTAACCCTAGCAAAAAATTAGTTACACGCTTTAAGCTTATTTTAATATGATCCCAGAAAAAGCGGTTTGCCCCTGATAGTAACATGGGCCAAAATATTGATGTTAGAATATTAACAGGTAGTTTTACGCATATAGCAGTCATTTTTTAGAATTAATGTCGTTTCGTTGTGAGCTAACAAGTTAATAAATGAAGTGCTTAAACAAACATAAACAGGCGTTCGGAAACGTAAAAAAATTTAATTTCGGTTCTCTGAAATGGAACGCCCATCACTAAGTGCTCAATTTACAACTGCAGCAGATGCAGGACTATATTAATACGAAACGTCAAGGTTGTGAACTGATCATCAGTGCAGGAGCAGGCAGGCTGGGGGCTCTCCCCAAATTCCACGGTGGAGCCCCTAATCCGGACCCGTAGCCAAGGAGGGGCCAGGGGGCTCAGCCCCTCTCCCTGGAAAAATTTTGCCCCCCCAGAAGAATTTCAATCTTGCTTGCAAGTCATTGAAAACCCCTGAATTCCCCTTCTGAAAATGGTTAGCTCCCCCTGGCAAGGTGAGCTGGCTACGGGCCTGCCCCAAACTCGCGAGCGAAGCGAGATATAAGGCAGGTGCATTTTAAAACTTAGGCGGTTTTTGTTTCGACCGGTTAGAGTGGAGGCCTCTTATATAATTGGTGGGGCCCCCAAATGGCGGGTATGGGGGGTGGCTGCTCCGGCCCTGCTGATTATCGTTCGCAGAATATTAACCATTCATTGCAAAAGTCTTCAGGTATCATATAAGTGAATAAATTACACGCTTTTCGAATAAATAAAATATTTTTGTCAGTCTAACTGGGGCTTAAACCATGATTTGAGCGTATTACGGACAAATGCGCCAAGCCAATATAAGAATATGTAGGTATACATGCAAAAAATTTTTTGAGATTGGACCAATTTGACGCAAATGTGGGCTGAAAAAACAACAGACACATCCCAACGTATGCCAAATTATTCCACAACGCAGTACGCGCAGTTAGAAGAACATAAAAGACCCGGAGTCTGAGAAAAACAACACACATCACAATGCTATGCCAAATTATTCCACAAAGCACAACGCAGTTAATACAAGAACATAAAGAATCGGAGTAGGATGTGGATGTGAAATAAAATTAGGCAACGAACAATGTGTTGAATTTGCTAATTGAACTGTGTCTGGAATTTTTTGCTAAAGTAATAAAAAATGTTGTTTAAAAGCGTCCTTTTGAGAAATCTCGGCAGTTTTAGCGTTCACAGCTGTCCTACACAGCAAAATACATTAATCAGTTAATATCACAACTTTCGACAAAAACACAGAAACTTTCACGATCGAAATTGCTGAAACCACAGCTAAGAATTCTAATAGAGCTTGAGGTCGATTTTCTAGCGGAGCCGACGGCTGACCACTGCATCGATATCCGGGCACAAAACAAAGCAGTTTTGTGCACTGCGAAAACTCGTTAATATGTCAATCTCTAAATAAACACAAACTTTTATGTTGCTTCTGCTAGTAAATGCCCTGGATATATCGCTTAGTAGCAACAAACCTTAGCAATAAATCACTGGTGAAATAAAAGACTCATAGCTGCAAACCCAAAATTTCCACCCGTAGTTGACTTGTTTGGTCTACGTTAGACGGATTAGGTTGTCGAAAGTACCTTATTTTGGCAATAGGTTTTTTTTTTCAGTTAATTTCGAAGGAATTTAGTTACCGGTAGCAAACACAACTACCGACTAATCGTTTCGAGTGCTTTTAAGCAGCTTACTGTTGAATTTAAATTTGAAAGTTTGGGTTATGTGTGTTTTTGAGCGAAATTTTTTTCATTTGTGAGGAGCCAGAGGTGAAACAGTATTTGGTAATAAAAATTGGTTCTGAACTTGTTAAATTTAAGCAATAATTTACGAAATGTCGGCAAAAAATTCAGTTTAAAACCTTCGTTTTTTTGAAATCACGAAAATTAAAACTTTGATAGCTGTCCCAAAGTTACAAATGAACTCACCAAGTGGCATATTCTTTATCGAAATACAAAAAAATTTTGCTACCGAAATTGTCGGAACATCCGGCAAAATTTCAACCTGAGCCGTAGCCATAGCCGGAGCCAGATGCAAACCTCCGGTTGCACCCTGCAACAATGCGTTTTAGCAAAATTGTAACCTATCGATTTCGTGCCACGATCACTAGACTTTAGACGAATACAGAAAGGATCCGGGGAAGCAGTCCTATGGGCCCACCGTAGATGTTTTTTGCCTCACCTGTATAGGTATACAAAATATCCATGTGGTCCAAATCACCCCAAAACACAGGATTTGGATTACTAATACAGACATATTGATTTACATACAAACCAAATATATCCTTCAATTTGGTATGATGCCACAGTCGAAAATTCAGACTATGCCCCAAGCAGTCGCAGCACCTATACGTCACTCATGTAAACGGTTTTTATGGTAATTTTATTTTTTGCATCGAGGTTTAGAACAAAGCAAAAAAGACCAGGAACAATTTGCATAAATTTTAGCCTCATGAAAAACTTCAATTAAAATGAATTAGCTTTTATGACATAGTCTAATTGGAAGGCGTCAGCTATAAGGCTATTCTGCTTTGGTCACGATAATAGGTAATTAGTATGAAGTGGATAGCACTTATAATGACCTTTAATAGGCAAACCAGAAGACTGGTTATATATATATATATATATATATATATATATATATATATATATATATATATATATATATATATATATATATATATATATATATATATATATGTATATATATATATATATATATATCTAATTTTAACAATATTCATCTCAAGTTGCTGTACCAAAAATTTGTTTTGCATTTTTTGACAAATCTTGCCAATAACAATTTTCATGCGCACTTCGACCAATGTATAGAGCCAGGGTCGTAACAGTAATGTAAACATATACATATTCCTAAACGTCTAAAAGCTTAAGCTTAAGCGTAAAAGTAAGCTTACACCTAAACCTAAGCCTAAGCAAAAACAGTTGTGTAAAACGTAAGCCTAATACTCTATTGCTGTCCCGCAGAAAACACGTTCCGCACCTGATCTTTACATGAGCACAAACTTCTTAAGTACTTTCACTTTATTTTTCACTTTATAGTACTGATTTTCGATAACATATGTTTAGCTAAAAACAAATTTTTCATACATACACAAAAACTCTATGCAGTGGTGAAACCAGAATTCTTTGCCGAAGAAGGTTGACGGGCCACGTGACTTATAAACAGTAAACAAACACTGCAAGCCAAGTATCCGTGAGCCATCAAACGCAATTTTAGTCCTAAATGTTAATACATAAATTTGTGATTTGGATTCCTGAGGAAGAGCCTAGGCACGCTTGGCCGCTCCCTTATAGATCCACTAGTGACCCTATCTAATTTTTGGTGGTCAGCTATTAGGCAAGTTGTGCTGCGACTAAGAAGCGGAAGTTTTCACAATTTTAGGTTCTTGGTTCACAATTTTAGGTTCTTGGTTCACAATTTTAGGTTCTTGGTTCACAATTTTAGGTTCTTGGTTGTTTTTTAAAGCTATCGCAAACAGTTTACAGCAAAAATCACAATTTAAATAACTCAAACCCTGATCAATCATCTTATACCAACAAATCGGTTAAAGCATAAAACGTGACATACAGGACCGGATTAGGCTGGTAGTAGGAGCCGGCACCACATTCCAATTGTGGCCGTTTTGCCATATAACCGTGTGATGTTACCGTCGTTTTTGGTTGGTAAGAGGCTCCGTTTGGTGGATGCGTCAGTGTCGGGACCGCCGACCCCCTTTTGAAACGTATGTTTTTGTTAGAAAACAGACAACACCGTAAAATTTCGAACGGAAATTGAATTGTTTGAAAACCTCGGCAACTATCGCTTATATCTGACACCAAACACTGAAGTGTGACCGATAAAGCGTTCATTTGGTGCCGGAAATTAAACTTTGCTTTTGACTAAAATATCAACCGCTGGACGCGTTAAGAAATTCATCTGAATTTAAGGAATGACCCGAAAAAAGCATTTTTGCAATTTGAAATTACGCCCAGTATCCCAGTATGTAATCTCGCGGACAGGACTTGGTATATGTATATAAATAGATTTTGTTTCCTGCAAAGGTAATAAATTTACTACTTGACGGCGAGTATTGGATGCAAATTTTTCACAGGGCAAATTTTGAGATAATTTAAAAATACGAAGTCATTATTCAGAATCAAGCTAAACTGAAGTATTTTGTCATGTTTTAAGAAATCAAAATTTTAAATCATCATGGAAAATGCCGGAATGTGGTTCAATATTTTAACTTAGATTTGATACAGAATTTCTTTTCGTCAGTACCAGCTACTTTAATTATGGAACAATGCTAAGTATTCCAAAAAATTATTTACACAATAGCATTTGGGAAATGCGGCGGCGACCCGGATATCCGGATATCCGATACATGTTTCTTTTCGTATACAAATCTGGAATGTGCATTATTAATTATGCCAAATCATATGCTGACATTAAGTATTAATTTGCATCTTGGGTAACAATGGCATTTACACATTATCGTCATATATATATATAGATATATATATATATATATTGCATTACTGCCGACCATATGTTCAGTCAGACTCGTCACTTAATTAAATTAGAAATTTGCAGCATTGAAACACATTTGATTGTAAAAGTTTCATTGTATGAGCAATTCAAAATCCAGCAATGAGACATAATTTGCATCTTTAACTCATGAAATGTAGTTGAACAAACGACTTGGTTAAGCCATGATTGTCGTTCTGTAAGTTTACCTAAAATGCGGACTAAAGTATATTATGCCTGGTTGTTGAGTATTAAGTAGCATACCCTGCGCATCCACTTTATGCGCAATCGACTTCTATATAGCAGTCCTACAGCCAGGTTATCCCGTTAGAGAGGCTTAAAATTTTTGAAATGGGGCATATAAAAATTTGGGATTTTACTTACGAATCGTGTTCAAACATTTCTAGGGAGGACAACAGTTTCTACATCGATAATCGATCTTTCCCCAGCCCCCTCTGGCTACAGACCCACGTTATAATTAAGCCTTAATGTCAAAATAGAAATTAGTGTCGTCAGCTTCATCAATCAACCAGATAAGCAAGAAAGTATAAAATGAGTTGTATTTTGAACGAGGGTGCCTCGAGTTTAAACCCTTGCGCATGCAAAAACATATTTAATATTTTTCTGTATCGTATTCTGATCTTTTATACAGCGGTTAGTATTTTTCGGAGTAACAAACATCATTCAAATATTTAAAGCAATTTTTATGTTGCAGAAAGCAGGTCGTAAGGAAAAGAAAGGGTATATGTAGAATGTTTACTAGTACTGTAGTGACCCGAATAAAAGGGTGGGACTGATATTTATTTGGCGTCTCCAGATGGCACCCCCCTTGTTATTCGGTTACGGACTGTTATTTATTTTGAACCAGCCTGCGCCACCCTTCCTTAACGATATATATCCGGTATTGCAGCTATCCGTTGAATTAAACGGATTTTATGTTTCATTAAAAGCTTGAGCGATAATGCAAGGTTATAATTTGGAATGTTACTTTCAAAACTTGAGTACGCTTTAAAGTTTCAAACTCAAGTTTATTTGGTCATCTAGTCATTTTACGCGCTATAAATAGGGATAATTGACATTTGTGGACTCTAATTAGGGTTTCAGGAGTCTATCCGGTTACGAACTCTTATTACGGATACGGACTCCTATTGATTGAGACTCAAAAAGGAACCCCCCTCTTTTTACCCCCCTCTTATTCGGGTCAATACAATACTTTTATTATAGAGGTTCAAACCTTGGTAACAGTTGCAACTTGACCACAACGAAAAACCTGCAAACGCAACTTGAACTTTCGAGTGTTTGCAGCGAGAACGTTGTTGCTATAAAACTTGCGTATGAATATAGTTTCAGCTTCATGTGGTACTTACAAAATCTCGCAAGTTCTAGTTCAGGCGCAAGCTTTCGTTGCAAAACTGACTCGTGTTCATGGGGTTAAAATTATATTTTTGTCACAGATAAATTCGGGAAACTAGCCAAGGAAGGGTCAGGGAAGCTCGACCTCCTGAAAAAGTTTGCCCCATAGAAAATTTTCAACTCAACCATGTTTGTAAGTCAACGAAAACCCTTGTATGCACATTCTGAAAATTTCTTAGCTCCTCAGGAAGGCGAGCTAGCTACGAGCCTGGATTGGTTTAAATTGTTCCGGATTGGTTTGTAACTATTCAAAACTTCGGTTTACCTAATATTTCAATTGTAAATTAAAAATACGATTATTGGCTACAATATCTATATCATCAGTTAGCAATAGATTTTCAAACTGAATGAACAGCAGCGTTCACGATTTTAGCAAACTTCGCAACTGTTTTGAACGAACTCTACATTAAAACTTTGAATCACTAAACTAAACGTTGAAATGTTCAGTTCAAAATTGATGACACACAAATTTGATAAGTATAGACTTTGATAAGGCAGTGGTGTAAATTTCATATTAATAAGCTACATGTAAAAGTCAGGGGCAGTACGTTTTTCTGTGGGTCTGTAATAAAGAAAGCTTAAGCGTTTAGGCTTAGATTTAGGCTTTGAAATATGCTTATACTACTGCTACGGCCGCGATCTATACATTGGCCAATTCTTAGGCATTGCAATTCAATCTCGATATATAGTTGGCAAACGAGACGACCAAAGTTATAGTTAGGTTTAACAGTAACCAAAAGCGTACACCTAACTGCAAGCCTACGCCAAACACTAGTATCAAACCATAAGCCTACTTAAGTGCAGTCTTGTAGGAAATCGGAACGCCCTTGAAAGTAACACAGGCAGCTAGAGACCATTGAACAAAATGACGTACAGAGCTTGAGGCTCTATTCAGATTTCCAACTGTTGGTTTTATGAAACATGAATGAAACGCAGTCTGTCAAATACCACCTCGGCCAAACACGATGCTCTCTCTCAGTTCGCTTCCACAACCGTTTCTATTGGGTAGATTGAGAAAAACTTCATAATGGCACTACGACAGCGTAGTCTGTCTCTAAGTCAAACGCCTAGTTTCTTAGCGTTTTAGCCGACCTATGCTTGCGGGCATACCAACAACACTATATTAAATATCCCAGTAAATTACATTATCGACCCCTTTTACCCTGTGGGTATACTGCGGTGACTTAAAACGGCGTATTAGACACAAACAAATAGAGTAATAAAAAGAAAACATTCTTACCCTCACGCTGCGAGTTTATTTTCTTATAGGGTCGGTGGCGTTGAGAAACTTTTTCAACTATAGGCACTGTTTAGAGTAAAATTACTCAGAATGGGCTCTAGTTATACACAGCGGAAAATATTTGATTGAAAGTGAGTAAAATTATTTAGGCTTCCATAAAACGACATGATTTCAAACACCCTTCACTACTTTGTTTCGTTGAAGGTACACTTAATCGACTTAAAGGCCAAACTGTATACGAACGAGCAGTGAGCATAGTGTATAACATTCACGTTGTTTACTATACCGGATTCGTTGGTTCCGGTGTCATAAACAAAGTTTAATTGTATTAAACGACCTTTTTAAGCTTTCTAGCACGGCGGCGAATAACCGCGCACCAGAACGCCGTGTAAGTAGCACGTTCCTAAATTGAACAACTGCTACTTCAAAATGTAATTTGAACTAGAAAACAACATAAATCGTGAAAACATTTTGGAAAACGGTTTTTACTTACAATATTACACAGCGTAGATCAGGTCGTTTTATATGATCCCTAATTTATGAGTTGGGGGGCTGGGTAATAGGCTTCACACAGGTTGGCCTGGTGTCAAAATTAAAAATCGAGTTTCAACATTCTATTGAATCCAAAACGAAGAAAAATGCTGGTACAGAACAAAATTCACGAGGTGAACAATGGAAATTAGCGTTTTGAATTTGTCAACTCTACATATCAAACAAAACCGTACCAACTTTACTCCATACCAGATTGTTTTGATGACAGGTCAAACCACCTTGTGAAGCGCAGAACTATATTATTAAAGCTGGAACACAAAACATAAATATTTCGGGTAGCGTACCAGTGGCAGATCCAGGATCTCAAAATGAGGGAGGCCAAAATTTCTCAGGTAATAAACGCACTTTTGACCCACACTCCAACCACGAACTATTGTCACAAAATTGCTATATAATTTTTGTCGAGATGCTGTTGGGGGGGCACGGCCGGGGTGGGCCCCCATGGATCCGCCATTGTAGCGTACCACCAACTGTTGTAGTGATTGTTTCATTTATAAACACCATACAGCAGATATAACAAATCCTTAAAATTTTTGAAACAAATATTTTAGGGTTGTTAATTGGCAACCACGTTGACTAGTATATATTCTTGGAATATAATGTTAGGATTATCAATCTTCAACCTGTAATAAATTTAACTGTAAATTTTTATATTTTTAGTTTGCTTGAGCAACCGACAGGAAGCTTGATTCATCGACGTCCTGGGGTCTGCCATAGAAGCAAGCAGTGACAGCCTGTTTTGACCACCTGATTGTAAAGCTTTGAACACATATTCGTTTAGGGTACAACGAACTACAGCGTATATGCCTTTTGTTTTTTAAAATCAGTTTCGATTGGGCAAAAAATGTTTCCCTGTTAAAAAATCATTGCCTGCTTCGGCCCATGCAAAGATCAGACGCGGAACGTTTTTCTGTGGGACTAGAACAAAGTAAGCTTAAGCTTTAGACTAATTTTTCTGCTTGGCTTAGGCTTAGGCTTACGAATAGGCTCATTTTTACGCTTAGGCTTTAGGCTTAGGCTTAGACGTAGAAATATGCTTTTATAATACTGTTCCGCCCTTGTTCTTTACATTGGCCTTTGCTTCTAACTTTACACCACTGCGATATAGGCAAGATTTAAAATTAATGATATTCACTGAACAGTTATCGCACATAAATTAATATTGACTCAACAAATGTATTTACTTATTCAAAACTGGCAAAACTCTCAATCTGCTCGTGACTTGCAGCAATCAACATTGTTTCCCCGTTGAAATTTTACTGCGTCGACTGACTCGCCGCCAATCCAGCGACAACGGAGCAATTAATTTTCAATTTCAACACGAAATATTGAATTACACTTTGTTCTCAGAAATGGTTTGCGACTCTTACTTCGAATTTCAAGGGCAGTAGATGATAAAGTTTCCAAGCTAAACTTTGAATATATATCGTGTTTCAACAGCGCAATTTTTAATATTCAATAAACGTTTACACAACCTAGTAGCCAACTCAACCTGCTAGGAGGTGGGGCGAAAGCATTAAACATGGGCGTACGAGAGCTCAGCTCGATCTACATTGGGGCTAACACTGTTTTTTGGCAGAGATTATCATTGGAGAACTAAGCTCATTCGGTACCTGGATACTGACATTGGATTTGCGGTTCTAAAACGCCGTCCATCATACCGATGTGGTCAATAAAGTTTTTCGTTTTGTGGCAAATTTAATATATTTTGTCAGAGGGCAGATATTTTTAAGTAAAAGCTTAAAATAATATTATTTTTGAATTGTTTGTTTTTGTAAACAATCAAGTAAAGTGCATTCCAAAAACACAAACGATTTCATGTGTTTTTCGGCGTAAAACATCCGATAGCAAATGGTACGTGCGATATCTAGCGCAATTAAAACCTTGCAGAAAAAACAATACAGTGCGTAGTGCCGTCACCGTGCTTAGCACACCAGACCGATGTATAGAACAGGGCGTAACAGTGGTATAAGTTAATTCCTACACCTAAGTCTAAGCGTAAGAATCAGCCTATTGCTAAGCCTAAGCCTAAGCCTAAACTAAAAAATAGTCTAAAGCTTAAACTTACTCCATTGCAGTTCCGCGAAAAAAAACGGTATGCCCCTGATCTTTATATAGATCGCGCACCTCATACCTCACAAATGGGGAAAACCCCTCTCATCCAACGGGCCACTTGCAGTAATTCAAAGTACGGAATTTAACAGTAAACTTTTATGAATTAATCTTTATCACTGAAATTACGGCACGCATCCCCTCTCGCTAAAGCTCAAAAACGTTCCGCCCCTGAGCTTAACATGAGCCGGAACGTTTACAGGCTTTAGAGTTAATCTGCTGAATGACACAAATCAAAGAACAAGCATTAGCATAAGAGATTATGCTTTCCCGAAATAGATTTCTGGCTCGACCGCTGCTAGAAACTTGCTTACAGTTTCCGATGTAGAATGGAACCCACGCACGGTGCTGGCCAAAACTTTTTGTGAAGATTGCGTGTATGCGGTTATAATTTGAATTTGTTTCTAAAATTATTTATAAGAAACTTGAAAACAAGCGTACGGTAAACATACGGTGTGGCGCCGTTGGTTTTGTGAAAATGGTTTTTGGTAAACAACCGTGTCTTTATAGTTCCTTACGGACACGGCCTACTTTATGGCAAAATAAGCCATAAGTTGAAGCTTGCATTCAAACGGTGATTCCAGGTTTCGTGTGTTTAGATAAAGCGGCCAATGTGAAGAATAGGGGCGGAACAGTATGATAACCTTAATCCTAAGCCTAAGTCTAAGTCAAAGCCTAAGCGTCAGAATGAGCATATTGCTCAGCCTAAAGCCTAAGCATAAGCCTAAGCCAAGTAAAAAAAATTAGTCTAAAGCTTAAGCTTACTCTATTGCAATCCCATAGGAAAACGTTCCGCCTATGATGTTTACATGGGCCGCTGGACAACTCAAATTTAAAACTATCCGATCTTGTATACTTTCTCTACCCAGTTTTCGAAATTTTCTAATTTTGGCATTTACCTGCCCAGATAGACTTTAGATTAAGCATAATTTAAGTTTAGGCTTATGCTTAAAGTTATAAGGCTACAGTGTTCGAGCGGCAAAGGATTTTTCTAGCTTATAAGGTGTAATGTATTAAATGTTTCAAAACTTTCCAATATAATATACATGACGATAAACAATAATGTCATTTAATACTCATAAGTACAAACGTAAAATATTGGAGTGAAATAGCTTCTAGACTCCAGGAGTAACCTTGTGGGGGAAAATAGAAAGTGTATACAAGCGGCAAAACACCTGAAATTTGATAAACAACAATTTAAAAAAACTTAAACATCGCCACTGATATAAATGAACTCTTGGTTTCTCTGCGCTTTTGAGCCATAAAAACATGATTTTGAAAAGATACAATTTTAATGCTTAGCATTTCAACTATATTATGAATTCCTTGTGTCATGTGACAATGCAGTGTTTTATAGCTTTCCCAAACTTCCGAGCGAAAAAGGTTGCGCCACAAATTGCTAGTTTCCGGCAGAAGCTCAAATTCCCAAAAACCTATTTTCACGTGAAATATTCAAATTTCGCAAAATTCCGGTTTCACGGGTAGCATCTCAATTTTGTGCAAAATTTCAAAACCTTGATCGAAAAAGGCTGCGCACAAAATCGCAACTTTCTGGCAGAATCTCAATTTCCCACAATCCCTATCTTATGGATAACATTGCAATTTGCCCACATCCCAATTCCCTGGATAACAGCTCAATTTCCTAAAATCCCAATTTATTAGCGAATATCCGCCGAATTTTAGAGAGACCTTTTCTGTTCATGAACCAAAAGAGTTATGCAATAGAACTCTTGTTAAATTCAAGTACCTCAGCTCTAAAAGAGAAAAGTAGCGTATATTCTCAGAGAAACATGAAATTTCGTGGTATAAAACAGCATAAAAACCACAGCCAATGTTACTTTCAGGGCTGTAACAGTAGATTAAAGCGTATTCCTAAGCGTAAGCCTAAACCCAAACGTTGCAAAAGCCTATTCGTTTCGTAAGCCAAAGCCTAAGCCTAAGCCTAAGCAAAAAATGTAGTCTAGAATGTAAGCTTACTTTTTTTACAGACCCATCAGAAAGCGGGACGGCCCTAAAAGTATCATGGGCCAAAACCACAAAACTCAACAACAACGAGGTTTAGTGTTAACCTGAAAAAAATCAAAATTACGTTTCAAAACCAAAAACAGAATCCTTCAGTAGATTCACATACGGCGCTATTGCCGCACGGCGCCGCAATTAAATTTGAAAATAAAATATGTTTGACTCTCCTGGCCGGCCGGCGCCGCATCACGTTTTACACAATAATTACAACGTCTTTCCACAAAAACACAAAAGAACAACATCACTTAAAAGGTCTTTGTTTCATTCAGCTGATCATTTTTTGTTCATAAAGTGAAACAACTTAAAAACTATAATTTAGCCAAGATGACATTTGTATGACCATTATCACAGTTTGAGTTTACCTTTAAAGCCAACGTCAAAAGGTAACAAAGGCAATTATGGAATAGTTTTGATGATAAAAGAATCAAAAAGTTTGTACGACGAATAGAAGTTTTGGCTAATGTTACTTCAAGGGGCATAACAGTAGATTAAGCGTATTCCTAAGCCTAAGCCTAATCGTTGCAAAAATGAGGTCCTGAGCCTAAGCCTATGCCTAAGCCTAAACCAAAGCAAAAAAATGTAATCTAGAATCTAAACCTACTATTTTATAGACGCACCACAATCCTGGACGCCTCTTAAAGTAACACAGGCCGAAGTTTTTGTGCAGCATGCTGTGCTGGCTACGAGACTTTCCATCAGGAAAAAATTGGAAAACTTAAACTACGACAAGAGTTGTGTAAATTTTTTCGGTATATTTGGTGACCGTTCACAATAATTCTGCGAGTTGATGTTAAAAACAGTCAAGATTGTGGGTTATCATGTATTAGTGGCTCTTGAGGCACAACCTCCGCATTTAAAGGCTTAGGTTTAGGCTTAAGCTAAGGCTTCTTTTCTAGGCGATAGACTTAGGCTTAGGCTCGAACTCAAGGACATTAAAAACTTGAAACAGTGCAAAACTCACGCAAAACATAAAAAATAATGCGTTGAGTACCAAAGTTATTAGGTCATGTAAAAAGTTTCTTCGATACACAGCTGTATCCAAGCGGATGCCACCCAGGCCTATTAACCTCCGGCAGGGATCAAAAGCAAAATTTTGTGCTAAAACAATTGCGTTCAGCTTCTCGCTCGCTTCGCTTACAAGCCTTATTTCCCACAGGCACAGCCGAAGGAGGGATGGAGCGCCCCCGTTCCGTTGTGACTAAAACGCAAAATTTGATGCAAACGTTTGACTTTTCGCTCGTTCCCCTCGCGAGTTTTTCTACCACATCTAAGATTTTCCTGCAACTTTCTCTCATAAATTTTCGCCGCTCGACAATTCACTCACCCCCGAATTCCTCTTGTAAAATTGTGTACCCGACACAACCACACTGTCCCTCGTCAATAAGTTCTGGATCCGCCACTGTTTTGAATCAATAGTCAAGCTAATGATAGCAAAGAAAGGTCAGTTAAAGTTGCCTTTATACATATAATTTTATAGCAAAAGCAATTTTTATTACACAATATTGTGCAAACTTCAAGTTTATATACAGGAAAGACAAATTGGCCATTGAACTCGATCATAATTATAGAGCCAAATATGCATTCGATTCTGGGGAACAGAGTTGGTTTTGCAGAAGCCGTACTCTGAAATATGCATAGCACCTATCGCCAGTTTAGTACCGCCTGAAGAACAGAGCATATGATAGTTTGAACAACCTTGTCTTACCCGTAACCAAAAAAGGGCCAGAAGGACTCAGCGTCCTTGGAAGGCTTTTGTCCATGTTCCACTGAAATAATTTTCAACCGGACTTGTATGTCATCGAAAACTCTTGCATGCGCCGCCTGAAGTTTTTTAGTCCTTCCTAACAAGGTGAGCTGGCTACGGGCCTAAACTTCGCGTTCGAATACAAAACGTTCGTTTTGGTATTTGTTCGAAAGTCAGGGACACCCCCATTGTATTAGCGGTATCGACTGGCACCTTGGGTAACGCTGTAGCGACGTGGTTGATTTTCATGAAAAACTAAGTTTTAAACAAAAAACCTAATTTCATTGTGTGTTTAGAATGCCAATTAATACTGGTTGTTGGCATATCGGGAATAAAAATGCAACTTGAAGTTCAACCTCGTTGACAGAGCAACAACTCTTCGGCCCATGTAAAGGTCAGGGGCGGAACGCTTTTCTGTTCGGCTAGAAAAGGGTAAGCTTAAGCTTATACTAATTGTTTTTGCTTTGCTTTGGCTTAAGCTTAGGAATATGCTCATTCTTAAACTTATGCTTATGCTTAGGCTTATGCTTATAATACTGTTCCGCCCCTTTTCTTTACGTTGGAACAACTCTTCAAAGTTCAAATATCAGACATATTGCTTTACGCAAAAAAGTGTGCGCGAATCGAACAAGAAGCCAAACGCAATTTCAGCATCGATTCTTCTAAAGAGTTCGGACATGACGATTCCGTCTTGTGGCAATGGTGAACTGGTCTAAAAATACAAATTCACAATTCATGTAAACGCAGAAACCATCAATTACTAAAACTTAACTTTTTGTAAGCAATAGCTATCGCCCTGTCGTAATAGATAGCAACGCACAAGATAAACACTGAACAGTTTTAATTTTAATAAACTTGTAGCGGATTTTTACTGCAGTCGTAAACCGCGGTCGTATGGCCCAATGGATAGGGCGCCTGCCTACGGAGCAGGAGATTCTGGGTTCGATCCCCAGTACGACCTTTTCCAGTTATACAATTGTTTCAAAAATATTGTTCTACTATATACTTATAATGGCACCATTGAAATAAATACGCCTTTTGTTATGGTCCTAATTAAAGGATGTGCAGGAGGTTCGTCCAAAAATCCGCAAATATTACCAGGAACTCTCAATTTGAATATTCGTGGTTCATTTAAATATTGGTTATTAGCCATATCGGTATGTATATGGGTGTGTAGATTTTTGAAATTTTTTTGTTTTGTAACTTGGCTGTTGGTTTTGTTCTTTTGGTTTTTTCTGATGTTCAAATAAACTGCGCAGTTTATGTAATATGATTATTAAAATGTCGTTACTAGTCTCCTTGTTGGGACACGCACTATATTACGTGGAAAATAGGGATTTTAGTAAATTGGGATATAACCCGGGAAATTGGGTTTTTTGGAAATTGCGATTCTGCCGGAAAACGGTGGTTGGGGCCTAACTATTTTCGCTAGGGATTTTAAGAAACTGTGATTTTTGGGAAACTGGGAATTACCCGGTAAACTGGAATTTTTGAAATTCAACGGGACACTGCGTTTTTGGAAAATTGGCGGTGATTTTGAAACATTTTTCGCTCGGGATGTTGGGAAGTCTGGATTTTGGGAAATATGGATATTACCCAATAAAATATCGAAATTTTGGGAAATTGGAGTACTACCGCAAAATTGGGATTGTGGGACATTCGGATATACGCAAAATTGAGATTCTACGAGAAATTGTGATTTTGAGTGGATTGCTTAAATCTGACACTGGACATATATTGTATCACCCATAGAGATTTCTCCTGAAAACGCAATCAAGTAAGGTCGCGCTGTACTATATTTTTATTAAAAATTCCACCAAAACGATTAGCGGCGCAAGGCGGTGACCGGTTCAGTAAAATATAGCACAACCCTAAAAGTTTTGAGTGCTGATGCCCTCGCTCGTTGCTGTACAAGTTGAAATTTCAGTTTGGAAATCTGTTGTAGGATTCTACTTACGTTTTCTGGATATTTGGAAATACGACATATGTAACCTGCTTTTCACTAACCACATTTCAGCGTAAATACATATGAATGTCGGAGGTACGTAATCTGAATACGCCTAGGATTTTTTAATAAAATGTGGTCCATCATATAGTGCTCGACGAGCTGAATTCAACAGTAGTACATGTTTTAGTAAAAAGTTGAAATTTAAACGACCATAACTATTGAACCGGGGGCGCTCTGCAGCGCTAAAAATGGTGCTGTTGAACTCAGCGCGTCGAAATCTATAAAATGAACTATTTTATATTAAATTCATTGGGTGGAACCATATTTCGTATCTTCGCCCATATGAATATTTAAAGAAATCTTAATTCGGGGTGAGTTTTTTTGAATGCCGCATCATAAAATCAATCCAGCAAATTGCCGACGATTTTTTGAATTATAAAGCCTTACGCCTACTAAGAACTATATATCGCTGAAGCTACACTTTTCAATAGCTCTAAATTAGCATTTATGACGAGTTTAACTAAAGGTAATTCTGTTTAATACAGAGATATTAACAAACATTCGGTATAAAATACAGTAACTGAATGCAACGTTCAACTAAAAGTAGCGCCAGAGGCAGAGGCGGGCACAATCCTTGCGGTCTTGTAAGTATCCGTAAACTTCAAATATGTTGATCCTCCAACTAATTTAGTTTAGATATTTAATGAGAGATTCCAAAGCGAATGCTATTCCAATGTAGTGTCTGTCTCGCGGGATTAGACAAAATGTGAAATGAAATACGGTGAACCACCACAGTGGTGTATACAAGGAATACAATATGGGGATATATTTGTTTCTGAAATTTTTTGGTGAGACGAGAAAAAAAACGCTCATTCATAGGCTTTAGTAAGGTGTTCTTGATGCTAAAGTCTAAACAATTTTCATGCTTGTACTATGTTCAATCGCAGAAAAGCTTTTAAATGAAGTTATACCCTTCTGAATTAAATCCTAGCTATGGCGCTGTAAGGTACCCAATAACTATTTTCGGCCACTGATGTGTATAATTGAATATTCAGTGCGGTGGCTTTTTTTTTGAAGTTACTTTTTTGTTGATTTTATTTTTAAATTTTGCCCGAAATGTTGTTGAATAAATGCAAAATTTGATTGTTTCTGCAAGACTTGGATGTCGCTCCGTTGGAATTTATAAACGAATAATGATGGGTATTTATGAAAGTTTACAAGATATGATTTCTGCTCACTAAGGAGAGTATTCTGTTTAAAGCCCTATTCGCACGTGCAAGTTTTGGCTGCGAAAACTTGTAGTTGCAACTTGCACTTGCAAGTTTTGTCCAAAACCCCGTTCGAAAACTTGCAGCTGCAAATAATTCATTAAAAATCAAAGCTAGGATTGTAGTTCACATGTGTAAACAACTATGCAAGTTTACTTGAACTTATTGCAGCCGCTTTTTCATTGGCTGATAAAAAATGTAAGTTCTGCGTGCAATTTGCAGCTACTAATTCTCGCAGTAAAAACTTGCACGCGTGAATAGGGCTTAAAATTCACTTGACTTTTTAAAGTTTACATAAAATGAAGTGACACACCCAGAAGTTAACATTTCGGTTAGTTTTATTTAAAATGCGCAATTACAGCACATCTGTATAGAAAAACATACTAGTAGTTATCAGGTTATATACAACCACTATGATCTCAAAAAATAATGCAATTTTAAAATAATTCTTTACTGGAAATCCAGACCGAAACGAACACCGACTTTTGTCGGAAACGGAAACAAGCGTACGGTTACAGCCAGTGTTCTAAAAGCTTACGTATACCTAAGCCTAAGTCCAAGCCTTTGCCTAAGTATTTGCTGGTCTTTGTAAAGAACAAGGCGGAACAGTATCATAGGCATATTCCTAAGCCTATGCCTAAGCCTAACCTTAACATAAACGTAAGAATAAGCATATTCCTAAGCCTAAGCCTAAGCCTAAGCCTAAGCCAAGCAAAAAATTAGTCTGAAGCTTAAGCGTACTCTATTGCAGTCCCACAGAATATCGTTCCGTCCCTGAACTTTACATGGTCCCGTATGCCTACTGAATCGTCACACCTAAATGTCTGAAAGGTTAGACCATAATTTCAATAATATATTCTTACACGAAAACGAAAGTATCCTGCATGGATTCTGACAATTTAAGTCGCGTATTTATCTTTCAACTGCTTTTCTCCGAATGGACAGTCCCAGTTGGTAATCATGAGCCGCTGTATTCAGTGTAGGTTTTGCAAATTCCGTTGGTCACCTACGGAGGCTATGTTTTGCCAGAATAATGCCACGATGGCGGTTTGGACAAACGGCGTGCCGCAGTTTTGAGAGTCTGATAAAAGGTATTTAATACAATTTGACTGACGCACTGTCATATGATATAGGCATGCGTTTAAATTAAAATGCTGCTGCTTCTATTTTGAAGAAGTCAAAACCGAAACACCGGTAAAACTGAAAAGGTTGACAACCATGGCTGTTGTCATTTTTTTATCGAATTCTATTGGGTTTTTTACGGCAGTAAAAAAGACGATTTTCATTGGTCGGCTGGTCCATGTAACAGGGTCGGAACAGTAGTATAAGCATATTCCTAAGCCTAAGCTTAAGCCTACGCGTACGGATGAACCTATTCGTAAGCCTAAGCTTATGCAAATAAAATAGTCTAAAGCTTAAACTGACTCTATTATAGCCCCTGCGGAAAACGATCCGGCCCTGTTGTATACATGGGCCGGTCTGGTTATAAAGTTGAACAAGGTTTAGTTCGGAGAAAACGTTGGCAGTGTTTACCGGTAAAAACCAAATGCCGGCTAATCATTGGTTTACGTCCGCAGAGTTGGTGCTGTTTAAAAATATTAATGTAGCAAAAAGTATTTGTATTAATTTTGACCGTGGTACTGTAGTGATCCGAATAACGTGGGAGCGAGGTTATAAAAGACTCTGGAGTCCCGCATTTTAAGACTAAACGAATTGGAATCTGTGTTTAACTTCGAGTCCGTAAATTTATCGAGTCCTGAATTACATATTACTCATTAACCATCTCAGATATTTTAGTTTAATTTGGGTAAACGCTTCCTGGACCAAATTAAGTTCAGTACAGAATCTGATTCATAACTCAAAGTATAATATTACCTACGGTTAGCAGTACGCTCATGTCTTGAACGTATTTCTCTAAAGTAATGAAGGTAAATCATAGACAAAGGTGCCGTCAAAGGTGTGTGGTCCAAATAACTGGACCTGGATTGAAAAATTGGCCTATGTATGAAACAGGGCCGGATCGTTTTGCGGAGGGGCTATAATAGAGTCAGTTTAAGCTTTAGACTAATTTTTTGCTTAGGCTTAGGCTTACGCTTAGGCTTAGGAATAGGCTCATCCATACGCTTATGCTTAGGCTTAGGCTTAGGAGTATGCTTATACTACTGTTCCGGCCTTGTTCTATACATGGGCCGATAAATTAATAACAGTCAGTGACCGAATAACAAGGAGGATACCATCGGAGAGGCGAAATAAATACCGGTCAGCCTACGTTAGTAGGGTCACTGTAGCGATTTGAATGGTTTGGATGCTGGTCAGCGTTTCAAATCCTGTTGAAATTCCGGTGAAGCTTGTTTCTTTTTCCGATTGCGGTTCCGACCAAAGATTAGAATTACGATTGCAATTCCAATTTCGACAACATTTTTCCCGTTGAAACATTGGTGCGAGTAAAGATTCACAATTTCTTCTCGCATGTTTAAATTGCTTATCCTAACCATAGGTGTTAGCTCTAATTGGTCTCACCGTGACTAACTAGTTTAAGTATATTGTTTATACATTTATTTGCTTTATTTCACAATATGAAGTGGTCAAGTAGCGAGGCAGACAGATTTACAGAGGACGCAGTTCCGCAAATTTTGCCAAACGTTGAGATATTTAACTTAAGTTGGAATCTATGTTTAGTTTAAAAATTTAAAAATTTCAAACAATAATGATAAACATTTTAAGATCCTAAGAGAAAAGGGTATATATGAAGATCAGAAAATGGCCCATGCAAAGATCAGGGGCGGAACGTTTTTCTGTTGGACTAGAATAAAGCGAGCTTAGGCGTTAGACTAATTTTTTTGCTTGGCTTAATCCTAGGTTTAGGCTTAGGCTTAGGCTTAGGCTTAGGCTTAGGCTTAGGCTTAGGTTTAGGTTTAGGCTTAGGCTTAGGCTTAGGCTTAGGCTTAGGTTTAGGCTTAGGCTTTTACGCTTATAATACTGTTCCGCCCTGGTTCTTTTACATTGGCCAAGAAAAGTCGCTGATGCAAAAGCGTTTTTGATGAAACTAATTTTTTTTTAAGTTATACGTCCTAAACTGCGGATCAAATCCACACAAGTAAGTGCAACAACAATTCAGTAAGTTAGAAATGGACCAAAACTAAAAAGTTGACTTTCAATTCAAAACTGTCATTTTAATTCAGGATCCGAAGAAATGAAACTCTGCTTCCGGTATTTTTCCGTTTTAAACAGCGACTGCGTGTCACAGTCGCTGTTCATTTGCACGTATAGGTTTGGAACTCGGCATCTAAGCCTAAGCCATTTATTCTTGGCGATCTCAATCTTATGGTAGTGCGATGGTAAGCTCAGTCTGGCGTGTTCGAGATAAAAAACACTCTGTGCCAGATCTGAAGCGAGCTTGTATTTAGTACCCTAACCTGTTATCACCGGACAACACTGCTTTTGTTCAGCAGTCAGGCAACTTCGAACAGGTTATTAAGCCACCAGCCGAAGTCAAGACTGGAATTGCTTACATCACCGTTCGTGGATCTTTATAACTCATATCTTTGCGCATTTCTACCCTCGCTTTAAACAACTGACAACCCGGGTAGGCTAACTTGTTTATTTCTAACACAAAATTTGATTGCTGTTTGTATTTGTTTTATATGGTAAAAAGCTAAAATTTAAAGGGCCATAACTATTGCACTTAGGACCCTGCAGTGCTAGAAATGGCGCCGTTGAACTCAGCGCGCCGAAACCTATAAAATGAACTATTTTTATTAAATTCCTAAGGGGTCCATATTCCGTACCTCCGGCGACAGTAGTGCACGGAACAAATTTGAACTTGGTATATTTGCTTCGGGTAATGTGTGAATACTCGGTTCTATTAGAATTCAAACTTACCTCAACAACTAAAACTAAACGATAAACACTTACTTTGGCAAATTTTTTATGTCTTTTATATTCCCAATACATCCGTTCTCCGGACGCTTTGGATCTTCTGTTCACTACGTCCGGGACATTTGACAGAAATTTGAAGTTACAATTTAAACTATGCATAGATCAATAGATTGATACTTTGTTAATTCCATGTCTATCCTTTATAGCGACCGAAATACATCACAAATATGAGAAGGCATCGCGAATTTTTGAAGCTTACCTCGAGATTGCGCTATGGTATCTGCCCGTTAATCAACAATCAATCATCAACCGAAGAAACAAAAACAAACAAACAAACAAACTAAATAAATAAAATGAATTAAAATAAATCATTAAAATTAATCAAAGAAATAAATAAATAAATAAATAAATAACTTAATGAATAAATAAATAAACCGACCAATCGATCACTAAAATGGGTCCAATGCAATGGGTTTTTGTGATTTTAACCTTCTCGGACCAATTCCTTCGGCATTCACAAAGTAGACGTCTCGGCAGTATACTGCCATCGCAAATGGTCGAAAATACTTCTCAAAAAGTAAGCGTAGGTTTACCCATATGCATTTTGCAAAATGTTTATTTTTTTTAAATCATTTTGCTTATTTTAAACATTTTGCAAAATGTATCAGGGTAAACTCCGCCCTGTATTTTTATTTCTTGATTCTGAAAACTCTTTTATAGTTTTCTATTTGCAGCCCGGCGACGGAACCGCACATCGCCGCGCGTCGTATCGAAATAATTTTTTATACAAAACGCCCCACCCGTGTCGCGCGATCTAGCGCCACAAATGTAGGGCAACCCTTTTACTCTATCACTTGTAATCGGCCAACCTTAAGGTCAAAAATTGTGGAATTCTTCAAACTTTCAACCAGAAAGCGAAAGCCAGTGTTACTTTTAAGGCGGTAACCAGAGGTTTCCTTGGGTAAAGATTTTTTTGCGTGCATTGCGCTTTACCCGCACAAATTTTTTTACCTGCAGGTATGCCCACACAAAATTCTTTTACCCGTTACTGACGTTACCTGCGCTTATATTTTCTTCTGCGTTCAATACAATTGTGTAATTTTACAGTGCATACATACTTTCTAAAAACTTAAAAATAATATATAGCTTAATTAAACTGGACGGACTAACTAAACTAGAATTTTAAGTTTTAAAATAAACATGTTTTTAAGTTTAACACGAGTTTAAGTAAACTTAGTTTTAGTTTAAGTAACATATGCATCCCAGAATTACGTGTATCTAAAAGTTGATTAAGTTTAGCGTAAACTGAAAATATGTTAGATTTTAAATTAGTTTAAGCGTAAACCTACCTGTTAGTTTCGTTAATTCAGTAAGCTCGCTCAATGCTGCTGGATTAGGTTGAACTTAAATCAAGTTAGTTGAAGCTTTTTATAGCGTAGGTGTGACTCGCTCGACTTACGTTACAAAAAACTATCAGTAACTTTCAAAACAAACCACAAAGTAAAAATGTAACACAGGACACTATTGCGCATTATACCTATCATCGTTAAAAATAGGTTGGTTGTCGATAGGTGATACCATTCTTGTCTGTACAAAATTGCTGAAGTTAAGAACTTAAGAGCGTATAAATCACACATTTTTACGATTGCGTTGCAATTTGTTTTAAGATCTCTATCAAAAATTTGTAAACATATTGTTTTACGCCAAAGATAAACATAACCGCTATAGGAACGAGAAGAATGTGAGCAAATGGAATACCATATATTGTTGCTGCCTTTTATAAAGCCACAAAAAATTTTCAGGAGTATAATACTTTATTTTATCACTCATGCAGTAAAAACAGTTTAAAAATTCAAATTTTTCTACATTATCTGGTTTCAAGTTTCTTATGAAATTTTTAGGCAGGCAAAGAATCACAAATTTTTACCCGCGCTTTGAAATTCTTTACCCGTCAGAAAACTCGCGCCATAAACATCATATCCCTAAGCCTAAACCTAAGCATAAAAACAACGGCCAAAGTAAGTTTCAATCGTAAACCTAAGCCTGAGCAAAAAATAGGTGAAACTCAAATTCTACTCTGTTGCAGTTGGGCAAGAAAGCGGGACGGCTCAAAAGAATAGCATGGGACGTGAAGATAATCTGTTTATATATTGAATTTTAGTATTGAATTCGATTTGTTGCTGCTGAAACTTCGAAAAACAGTAGCTCCAATGCTACGACTTGTATTCTAAATTGTAAATACGGATATTTTGTTTCAGACAGCAAAAATTGGAGTTATTCTGCCTCATGTTTATCCGTGGAAAATTAAACGGCGATGGGAACAACCGCAGTTAGGCGTACCGTTGAAGACTTACAAGTAAAGAAGAGAGTGTTGTATTTTAGTATTAATGTACGTTATCGTACTGTGCCTAACGACATTAATACTAATGTTGAAAAGCACAGCGCCATCCTGTACTCGGCCAGATTTCACACGCTAGGGAGGTTGCCAATACAATTTTAGGTGGAACAGTTGAAAAACTTCAAAGGGGGGCAAAACTTTCCTAGATCGGGTTCGCGTCTTGCTGAATCCCCTCAGGCGACGGGCCCGTCTCGAGTTCGTTGAGCCAAAATGTTCGAGTTCACTCTTCCTTCTACGTCCTACATTACAGTTTCTATAATATATAATGTATACGGCGTAGGCCAATCGTCTATTCAGGCCAATTACCAATTGGCTTTATGCCAATGAGCTATTCGAAGCAAATAGCAGTTTCTCCAAGGCCAATTTGCGTTTGTGAGATTTCGCAAAACAACAGCGACGTAAAATGCCAACGCTGATTGGTTAACGGTTCCAAATAATCAAATCTGTTTGGTCCATAAGTTCAATAGCAGTCTAGCCCAGGCCACACTGCTGTTTACATACTAATATAACAGATTGGCCAGGCCAATTAGTAATTGGCTTGAATAGCAGATACGCCTACGACATGGCCAATGTTATAGCAAAAATCCAAAAAACACTTGGAATAAGCATGTGCGACTTGAAGTTGAAGTCGAAGAAATTAACGTTCGCAATACAACACCAGCTGAATTGCTTGATATGTTGTGCGACAAAATGGTGGCTAATAACGTAAGTTGGGTATTATTGTTATCCAAGACCGTATCGAGTAGTTCATTTCGGTAGGGTATTTACTTCAACCAAGATGCGTATTCGGCCGACTCTTGCATGTTTAGGGGGTCAATGCTACCGTAATCAAGCTACCGCCGCTTAAACAGCGGTCAATACAAAACAACGTGCTGATCTCACTAAATAGGGGGTACGCCAAAAACGCAACGTGCATTTTATGCTGTTTTTTGCACTTATACAGAATGTACTCAGTTGCATACTCTTGTTTTATCATCCACTCTTGTTTCAACCAAAGTCACACTTTGAGCGCAAACCGGAATTTTTACTTAATCTTCAGCTTAAATATTACTCATAAGGCATGAAGTATTAGACGTTTCGGCGCTAAGTACGATCTTTTGTCACAATATAATAGATTCTTTGCTGATTTTTGATTAGATAGCAGTTGTTCTACACTGCAAAAAATAGTGAGTCAAATTGACTCTCTGCGAAATAGGCTCCCAGGGACTACACAAACTGAGTCAAATTGGTCTACGCCAGAGTCAAATTTGACTCACCGAGTCGCCCGACTGACTCTGGCGGAGTTGAATTTGATTCAGTTTGTGTAGTCCCGTAGAGCCTATTTCGGAGAGACTCAATTTGACTCACCATTTATTGCAGTGTAAATCTATATTAAAATTCTAACGAAATATAGATTAGGTTCAGGTATCACTAGTGTACATTCCATCTGCGTGGAAAGCAAACGCACAACATACTCCAGTACTTCAGTATATGATTCAACTCATTTCATACACTGGCATCCCGATCTTGGGCTGGAATGCGGATAACGGCGGCATTCTGGAAAATCAGGTTTGTTTATTTTTTTGCACAATTCGAAAAAGCGTTTATTTTGATGCTAAAATAATGTTTTGACAAATACAGAACAAGTCATATTGGAGTGTCTCCGCTAAACGCGTTTTATCTGTTTCAAACTTAGAAAGTGTTTTAAAATGGCATTTTTTGTCACATTGTTCTTCGGGACACATAACTGCATGTATATATTGCAAACGGATACAGAACTATAAGTGTTTGCAGTTAGGGCCAGTGTATAAAACAGGGCTGTAACAGTAGTATAAACATATTCCTAAGCAGAAGCCTAAGCAAAAAATTAGTGTAAAGCTTAAGGTTACTGTATTGCTGTACCACAGAAAAACGTTCCGCCCTTGATCTTTACATTGGCCGAGCCGTCTAACGTTGACATTTTGAAAGTATTGAATTCATTACGCTTAGATTTGGCTAAGTTTCGGCGCTTAGGTTTAGGTTTGGATTCGCTGCTGTTGTACAGTTTGTAACGCGTATTTATGATTAAGGCTTGGATTACGATTAGGTAAGCTGCAGATGCGTTGCGTTTTGACAAATGTTTAAAACAACGGCTCAGCCTAAAAGCTCACAGCTTAACCACAGGTAAGCATTAAGCCTAAGTTTTATCGGAAAAGTATACAACAGGTACATTCAGAACTTTAGCTTGAGTTTGCGGTGATTTTTTCTTGAACATGTCCTATGATTGGATAAAATTGTGGGACCATGGTAACGGCCTGTCAATTAGCCTAATATTAAGCTTCAGCATAATCCCAAGCCTATTAATGATAGTGCTCTACTTTTTGACTTGTTTCATGGCTTCCGACATAGTCCGGCACCATACGACAACATACATAATCGGAAAGTGTAGGTACACAAGTTTAAATCCGTCCAAGCCTTTCAGTTTCTAAGAGTTTCTTGTCGCTCAGGCTCCCATCAGCCAAATTTCAATCTATATATTGAATCTGAATTAATCCGTATACGTATTTTGGGCACCGTTCTATAGTGTGATTATATATAAACCAAGCATTCTTTGATATAGTATACGCTTTGTGAAAACGTGTGAAACCATAGCACTTTAGGAAACTTGCACATGGGTGCCACAGCCCGTAGCCAAGAGGGGGCCAGGGGGGTTCAGCCTCCCCCTGGAAAAATTTTGGCCCCCTAAAAGATTTTCGACCTTACTTTTAAGTCATTGAAAACCTTTAAATGCCCCTCCTGAAAATTTTTAGCCCCCCCATCAAGGTGAGCTGGCTACGGTCCCGGGGTACTACTATACGGCTACTAGCATAATTTACATACGCCAAATTATTTGTCAAACGTTTCTCAAGGACTACAACGAGTATCGATTTTTGGAATTTGCACCACCGCTGGAACACGAAATTGACGCAATGTTTCATTTAATGCAACGCTACGGCTGGAATACGTTCTCAGTGGTCGCAACAAATATACCCGGAAGTAAAAAGTTTATTCAACTTGTTCGCGAGTATGTCGCTACGACGAACGAAGCCGATCACGAACGCGAGTAAGACGTTATAATTCTATTGAATACATTTTTGGCCAGCAGACCACGGTTGGAACCAGCTCGGGCCAAGGCTCGGCAGGCCCGGACCGGGCCTTAAGCGTTATCTTC
Organism: Enoplolaimus lenunculus; assembly: GCA_030248215.1. Lineage (NCBI taxonomy): Eukaryota > Metazoa > Nematoda > Enoplea > Enoplida > Thoracostomopsidae > Enoplolaimus > Enoplolaimus lenunculus. Next base: position 36,754 of record JASANG010001425.1, read on the forward strand.
AATTTTCATCAAGAATTGCCGTAAATGTTATGAAACGCAAAAATTGTAACGTAGAGACCTTATCATTTTATCACCAAAAAAATTTTTTGATAGGGAAAATTGTAAGGTAAAGACGTTATCATTTTATCACTGAAAATGTCTGAGGGAAAATTAGGGTCCTTATGTTTTTTACACAAAACATTTTCTAAGGGGAAAATTGTGGACATTACAATTTTATCGCAAAAAAATTTCTGATGGGGAGGCGTACGCCCCCCCTCGCCCCACTCTGGATTTATTAGCGTCGACAACTCACAGTTTGCTGATAAAATCAATCAATTCGGAATTGTAATTGTTAATTTTTATCTGTTTATGTCTGAGGTTTCGCCCAGATCTGCGCACTTATTACACACACCATAGACGCACGCAAAACCTAGACATTGGTCTAAAAATGTATCGCGCCTCAAGCCGCCAGTAAATTGGAAACTCATGAAAACAAACGACAATATTCCGACCTTTAAAAATGTAATTAATTTCTCTCGTGCGCTCCCCGTAACATTCGGAATGTGCCACATCCGCCCAACCCCGAAATTTCTGATTGTACTGTAGTGAGCCGAATAAGAGGATGGACTGATATTTGTTATTTATTTTCAACCAGCCTTCGCCAACCTTCCTTACTGATATATATCCGGTATTGCAACTATCCGTTGAATTAAACGTTTTTTTACCTTGCATCAAAAGCTTGAACGATAATGCAAGGTTATACTTTGGAACGTTACTTTCAAAACTTGAGTACGCTTTAAAGTTTCAAGCTCAAGTTTATTTGGTTATCTAGTCATTTTACGCGTTATAATTAGGGATAATTGACATTTATGGACTCTAATTAGCGTTTAGGGACTCTATCTGCTTACGGACTCTGATTAGGGATACGGATTCCTATTGATTGGGACTCAAAATAGTGACCCCTTCTTATTACCACCCTCCTATTCGGGTCAGTACAGCACCACTGCAATGTTTTACATCTTATTTGTCGTTTCCTAAAGATTTCTTCGAAAACTAAACCGTTACGTGTGTTATTAAAACTTCAGGTTAGACATACAACGAATCATTCATATGCGTGAGCGATATCTTGGTTCACAACTTCAACCAGAAACGTACCGTAAATTTTTGTCGCAATTGGTTGGTGGTGAATCGCGAGTGTTCCTGTTGCACGCAACCGAAGTACGTATTTACCTGAGTGGCCCATGTATAGAACAGGGCCGGATCGCTTTCCGAAGGGGCTATAATACAGTCAGTTTAAGGTTTAGACTAATTTTTTTGTTACGGCTTAGGCTTAGGCTTAGACTTAGACTTAGGTTTAGGCTTAGGCTTAGGCTTAGGAATAGGCTCATCCATATGCTTAGGCTTAGGCTTAGGAATAGGCTCATCCATATGCTTAGTCTTAGGCTTAGGCTTAGGCTTAGGCTTAGGAATATGCTTATACTACTGTTCCGGCCCTGTTCTATACATGAGCCACCTGAGTTATGGAGATCTCAGAAATGTTCAAGCGGCTATGATTGATCGCATGTGATGTAGCATATTTTAATATGTTCAAATCTACTACATAAATTTAAAGTTTCATTGAGTTGGATACAAATTCAAAAGTTGAATGAACTTCTTTTGAAATACTAAGTTGAGTTAAGATCCAGACCATTTTGAACCTATCGTAAATACTTGAGTTTTAAGATAATCGGAGTGATTTTAGGGCAAATTGTAAATATTAGTACAGAGGTACATCTTGTAAGCGAAAGAAGTCGGCCAAAAACACAACGCGCACTTTGGGCATTTTTTCTACATAGAATGTACCCAGTTGCATAACTCTTGTCCTTGTTTATAAGAATGATCATCCACAACCCTTGCTGATATATGCTGTATTCATTTGAGGCTTAAAAATCGTCCAATGTATAGAACTGGGCCGTAATAGTAGCATAAGCATATTTCCTAAGCTTAAGCCTAAGTCTAAGTAAATAATAAAATAGTCCAACACGTAATCTTACTCTATTGCAAACCCGCAGAACAATGTTCCGCCCCTGGTCATTACTTATGAGCCACTAAATTAATGTCACCAAAAATTTTGACACAAAAATTGTCGGCGAGTTCAATTTCAAGCTTAAAGTAAATAATTCGCTTTTAGGATCAAGCAAAAATTGTATTCAAACAAGCTCAAGAGCTTAAACTAACCGGTTCAGAGTATATGTGGATACTGTCGCATTCAGCAGTCGGACGTCGTGGTGAAAAATCCGTAAGTAGAGAATTTACAAAAAGAATGATAATTCCGGAACTTAATATTGCATTATTGATACTTTTCATATACAGCCTACAATTCTTTCTGGCATAGAGCAATACACTTGTCTAGTAGACAGACGTGAGAGCCTTGTCGGACTCGAGCGTCGCAAAGCCTTACAGCAAGGTTGAAAATCTTCTAGTGGGGCAAAAGTTTTTCCAGCAATTCTAATCCTGGGTTGAAATTAGTTTCACTCGAAATAGTAAATATTCATGTGCAAGTTAAAAATAGAAAAATTTTCAATTGCTGTCTTTAACAACAGGTGTCCAAACTAACGTGTTGCCTGCAATTCCATTTCTTGAGTAAAATTAACTAACAACTATAGCACTATCCGGGTAGAGTTTCATTCATTCCTTTTTTTCTGATTCATAAAGGTTAACCCTTTAACTCATAGAGTATACAATGAGCAACTAAGTACAAGTAATATACGAGCAACAAAGCAGTGTTTAACAATTATAAGCTATATGTGCAGCGCAAAATCTCTACAAGTCGTGAGAGCCCTCTCGGACTCGAGCGTCAAGCTCCTATAGCTGAGTAATGAGTGGTCAGCGTAAATGTCTCCAACCTGAGAGACTGTGGATCGAATGTTAATATTCCTGTGAAGAAGGCTTAAATATTTTAGCCATTTCCTATTGGCATCTTTGGTATTTCGTTTAATACATTGGATTTGTCAGAAACAAAGGGTAACGCGCTGTTTCAAGCAACTCGAACTGCACTACGGGTTAGCAATTTTAGTTCACCGTTTGCTATAGCTTACATCAAGAGACCCGTGGGCGCATCCAGGGAGGTTTCAGGTGTCAACCCCCTTTTTGCGAATTTTATTGACGGGTTTTCTGACACGGTATCTGTTTGAAACAACACAAGAAACATTTCAAGAATTTTATAGAACGTAACTCGTTTTCTCAACAATCCTGGCTATGCCTATGTAGGGACCTATGTGTTTAAAATACAATGTTAATAGAACGTAGCTTTCAAACGCGACAAGAACAACTGTTAATGAATACACCGTTTTGCGAAGCGAACGAGAAGCACAAACGCAATTTTAGTACTAAATCTCATAATGGCAAAAAAACTGGCTTTGGTCAAGTTTGAGATGTTTTACTTCAAACGTTTAACAGTGTAATCATTTTCATGAACGAATATTAAATTTTGCAGCTAATTTCCAAAGCGCTTAAAAGTCTCGAGGCAAAATATGGCGAAAAAATGCCGTTGTTTTCTACGTCAACATGTGAACATCGTCCCGATTATCATTGGAAAGACGGAGAAATACTTTACAAGTAAGTTAAAAATTCAAATTCACAAAATTAAACACCGATTGTACATGTACCCAGTTGACGTTAATCTTACTTGTATTATCTCCGACAATTCGTCACCCGACAACTGGTCGCCCGACTAGATTAACACTAGACTGAAGCATAATACTAAGGGTCAATGTTACATTTAGGGGCGTAACAGTAGATTGAGCGTATTCCTAAGCCTAAGCCTAAGCGTTGCAAAACTGTCTTCATAAGCCTAAGCCTAAGCCTAAGCAAAAAATTGTAATCTAGAATCTAAATCCACTCTTTTATAGTGACACCAGAAACCTTTACGCCCCTTAAAGTAATATGGGCCATATTAAGCATAATCTTTAACGGAATCGAGTCGACAGATATTAGGTTAGAAGTTGTCGCTCGACAATTTGTCAGGGGACTGTGATATTGCCTGTAGTTCCAAACTTATGGCATATGTACAGGATCACTGACAGCGAAGCATTGCATGGCTGTTCGTTGCCGGTTACACCGCGGACTGGGGCCACGCCTTAGCCGCAGAAAAATTGTAATCATTAAGCGATTGTATAGTATTGTTTAACTTAGAATTTTTAATTACTCAAAATCTGCTCAATCTTTCACAGTTTCTGTACAAGTGACAGTACTTTGGTACGGCATTTGAATAACAAGTCAAAAGTTGAAGACTTGGGCACAATCTTTAACCGCCTGGCACTAAATTCGGCCCCAAAGTGGTTCCATACAATCTGGCTCATAACGCTCCTTAGAAAATCGCAACGACTCGGCTCCGTACGCCTTTAAAGTCTTCATTTTGTGGAGTAGCATAATAAGGTGCCCTACTGCTGTGTTTGAGATCAGATCTGTATCCGTCGAATTACGGTTGTATATTATCATTAACTGACGATAATTGCTACACACATTTGAGAATACGGCACCAGGTTCGAATAAATATTGTATATTTAGTGCTTTGAAGCAGTCAACCGCAGGAATAACGATATGTGACGACTGTAGCGAAGGTGATCCGGAATTCAGTTATCGGGTACAATTTACAGAAACCGGAAAACTCAAACGATCGGTGCTTGAAATTTACAATTTAGCTAAAGATCATTATTGGCAATCGGTAGGTAAACGTGGAACAAAAAACAATCAAATTATGGGTCTCCCATAGAGGGAAAAAATTCCCAAAACTGAAAACGGTCAGAGGACGTTTTGAGAAGCTAAAGCAAATGCTTTCGAAATGAGGCAAGTTTGCGACAAACATGGGCTGGTGACTGATAACCAAAACACTAAGTGACCGGAAGGCGGCTCAGCCAAAGCGTGAAATATCTTGGCCCACCTAGAAAATTTTCCACCTTGCTTGCAAGTCGTTGAAATCCCATGTATGCATCTCCTGAAACATTTTTAGCCCCATAGCAAGGTGAGCTACCTACGGGCCTGCCAAATTCTTAGGAGCGTTAGACCACCAGTTTCAGAGAAAATTACTGCTTTTGTAAATACTAATCAGCCAATTTTGCGCAATGCTCAAAAGTTAGCCAACAAACAAGAATCTGTATGCAAATTTTCTTTTCAGAGAACAATCACGTTTCTGTTCTTAGAAATAATATAAACAAATTAACGCTGGAAAGTTGCCCAAAATACGTATGTGGGGCATTCCAGCATTAATATATAGATTTATAAAATTTTTGATACGTACAATTAATACACTTGTCAGCCAACGGTTTAGCTGTATGATAATGGCAGCACACGACATATAAAATTTTATTTATGACGTGCGCCTCTTAAAATTATGTAAACAACCCTTATATATTAATAAGTAATAAATAAAAATACATTCAGATTGGCACATTTTCTGGTCAAGAGTTAGACATCAAAGACATTACGTGGCCAGGAGCTGAACGCAATCCACCGCGTGGTAAACCCGAAAAGTATCATTTAAACATTTTGACACTCAACGAAAAACCGTTTGTTATTGTTGGTGATCCTGATCCGAAAACAGGCTAGTATATCTTAAGCATATTATTCGTTTGGCATTTAGGCCCAAATCCCGCTGAGCTAAGGGGCTAAAAATTTTCAAGTGGGACATACGATGCTTTTCGTTCAAGTAGTACGTTTTACGCATACGGCTTTCAACCTAAAACATTAATTTTTCTTTAACTGCAAAGCATTCCGTATGTGCATGTGAAACATACGAAATACTGTTTTGTTTCAAAAATCGTTTTTGCCAAATTTTTGTGTTATGATCCAAAATTGTTAGTCATTGCACTACAGTCGAGCAGCCGCTGATCACAAAACGAGTGGACTGACTTAAGCTGGACCGCAATTTATAATGGAGAAAGAAACCACGCAAGTGAAGCGAGCGACAAACTAAATGCAAGTTTCATAATTTGCAAAGTAGGGTAACTTTACTATTTTTCTGAAAGTTCAATTTCTACGTTTTTTGTCGGATACAAAATTATTTAGTCCACGAACCCAGTGACCCGTCCTACGTGCCGGTTCCTGCGCTTCCGTTTTCCAAAAATAAGACCTGCCCAAATTTAGGTTTCTTGCCTTGTTGCCCACGTTAGCTGTACTAGCGGATCCAAAGGGGGTGGGCGAAGAGTAGCCCCCCAATCAGGTTTTTTGTAATAAAATAAATAGTTGGGTCCGCACCTTACAAATTTTCCCTTCAGAAAATGGTTTGTAAAAAAGATAAGGTCCCTAATTTTTCCCTCACAAGTTTTTTTGCTATAAAATAATAAAGTTTTTTTTTACTTTACAATTTTCTTCATCAGAAAATTTTTTGGCGACAAATGATAGGGTCCCTCATGAATCACAATATTTCCACCTCACAATATTTTTTGGTGATTATATAATAAGGTTTCTACCTTACAATTTTTGCGTTTCATAACATTTTGCCAACCCGCCCCTTCCCGTCAGAAATTCCGGGATCCGCTGCTGGTCAGCTATCCAATTATGTAACAAAATAAGCGTTGCGCTGTACTCACCGCGTGGTGCCAGACGGTGACAGGCGGTGCCGTATGGCGATAAATTCAGCGGACGGCGTTGAAAAGTATAGCGAAACCCTCTTACCCATCTATTTTAGGTTCATGTGCAAGCAAAGGCGTCGAATGTGAATGGGAATCAGCACCGGAATGGTAAGAAACGTTTAGGTATTTTTAAGTTTTATGCTTTCATATGCGCCTTTTATCGTGGTCTCTGATGCAGTTTAGACTATTGGTTCGTTGGAAATAATCTCCAAAATTTTTGATGATATTGAGATAATTTAGAATTTTCCAGTCAAAACTCAGGTTTAGCATATTTTCAAAATTCTCTTGTGCATTTATCAATGATTAGTAAATGCTTATGAGCAATACTAATACACAGGTATAAACACTCGTTTTATGGAGACTAAAATCAAATACGCAGCAGCAGATTTATCAATAGAAAGATTGCCAGTAATGTAATCGCACAAGCGAAGCGAGCGAGAAGCCAAACACAATTTTAGTATTAATATGAATGTTTATTTTTGACAAAGTAAGAATGAGGGCGGTTTCGATTATCTTCTTCTTACGGTGCGACTGGTTCAAGTTACCATTTTATTCAGGTCGACTGCAGTAACTGCGTAAGTAGTGAGTTTTATTGAATAGTCGCAAAATTGTAAATAGCACATTGGTTTGAAGGCAATTGTTGCAAATAGGGTAACCTATACACAGCAAAAAATGGTGAGTCAAATTGACTCTCTCCAAAATAGGCTCTACGGGACTACACAAACTGAGTCAAATTCGACTCCGCCAGAGTCAAACATGCGACTCAGTGAATCGAATTTGACTCTGCCGGAGTCGAATTTTGACTCAGTTTGTGTAGTCCCGTAGAGCCTATTTCGGAGAGAGTCAGTTTGACTCACCATTTTGTGCAGAGTACCGTAAGCTAAAGAAACTGAAAAATTTACTAAAAACCAAGTTCACACGCAAAGCACTGGTGTTGCCCTAATTGTTCCAAGGCTTTTTGCTTTTGTAATGCCGAATGTGGTAAAGCTTTCAGCTGGCTTACTTAATTTTTACTCAAATTCAGTCCTGGAGCAGTAAGCACATGGAACTGTAGTCGCTGGCAGATCCAAGGCGCGGCAATCCGGTTTACGTCCACCCAATACGTATTAAAACCAAAATTTTGTATTAAGATTTAGCACTAAAATAGCGTTTGAGCTCTAGCTAGCTTTGCTCGCGAGGTTTTTTCAACTATCGCAGCTCACGCAAGTCACATTATTAGAACTTTGTGGATCTGCCACTGCCGGCGATGTAGGTCAGTGGCGTATACAAAGAGAATAAGACGCTATATTCCGTTCGCAAACATTCGTATAGAATCGAAAAAAAGCTGTTTGGCATGCTTCAAATAACCCACTACACTGCAAAAAACGGTGAGTCAAATTGACTCTCTCCGAACTAGGCTGTGAGTGACTAAGCAAACTGACTCAAATTCCACTTCGCCAGAGTCAAGCGTACGATTCAGTGAGTCGAATTTGACTCTGGCGGAGTCGAATTTGACTCAGTTTGCGTAGTTCCGTAGAGTCTACTTTAGAGGGATTCAATTTGACTCACCATTATTTGCAGTGTGGATGCCAGTCTATAAATTCTTTCTATCGCTGTGCTCGCTTGCAAAAAAAAACATTTACATGACATTTACTCTTCTGAAACAAGATCCATGATACGTCTTTGATGTTGGTTCCTATCACAGCAAAATATTGTCCCTACTAAAAAGATAAAAACAAGCGGCTCAACCAAATATTACAATAGCACTAACACCCAAAAAAATTGTTTTAGAGGGAATTTTTATAAAAACGAAAAAACTGGAAATTTTCACCGAGACAAGGTCATCCAATGTACCTTTCAGACAAGCACAGGGTTTAATTTTACCTTTGCGTTCACGATGTAGTTTTGATGACAGTGCTGAAAACTTACGGGGACCAATGTTACTTTAAGGGGCGTAACAGTAGATTAAGCGTATTCCAAAGGCTTGCAAAAATGTGTTCCTAAGCCTAAGCCTAAACCTAAGCCTCACTAAAAAATGTAATCTAGAATCTAACCTACTCTTTTATGGACCCACCAGAAGCCTGGACGCCCCTTAAAGGAACATGGGCCCTTACGGGGGTACTAATATAACTTTCAGTGAAAACTTTACTGGACATAACAATAGTATAAGCATATGCAAAAGCCTAAACGTCCACGTTAGTTAAAGCCACCAAATTGGTCTAAGGCGTAAGCTGTAATCTATTGGAGTACCGCAGAATTTATGCTCCGATACTCAATGTAATATCTGTCATTTACAGGGTACTACAAGTAGCGAACAATTCAGCAACTACGAACGCATCTTCAGTTGCAACAAAATGTTGCTCTGGATTCACCATTGATTTGTTGAAAAAAGTATCGACAGATTTAGATTTCGATTTCAAATTATCACGCGTTTCAGACGGGAAATGGGGGATTAAAAAGGTGCGGGCGGACAGTGGTACAGTGCGATACCTTATCTGTCGTGGTGTTTACAGTATGATTATTGCAACTTTTCAATTGCAAACCAATAGTAAACTGCAGTGATTACAGTATGTAGCTGCAGTGATTACAGTATGATTATTGCAAATTTCCAATTGCAAACCAATAGTAAACTGCAGTGATTACAGTATGGAGCTGCAGTGATTACAGTATGATTATTGCAAATTTCCAATTGCAAACCAATAGTAAACTGCAGTGATTACAGTATGGAGCTGCAGTGATTACAGTATGATTATTGCAAATTTCCAATTGCAAACCAATAGTAAACTGCAGTGATGACAGTATGATTATTGCAAATTTCCAATTGCAAACCAATAGTACAAATTTCCAATTGCAAACCAATAGTAAACTGCAGTGATTACAGTATGTAGCTGCAGTGATTACAGTATGATTATTGCAAATTTCCAATTGCAAACCAATAGTAAACTGCAGTGATTACAGTATGGAGCTGCAGTGATTACAGTATGATTATTGCAAATTTCCAATTGCAAACCAATAGTAAACTGCAGTGATGACAGTATGATTATTGCAAATTTCCAATTGCAAACCAATAGTAAACTGCAGTGATTACAGTATGATTATTGCAACTTTTCAATTGCAAACAAATAGTAAACTGCAGTGATTGCCGTATGATTATTGCAACTTTTCAATTGCAAACCAATAGTAAACTGCAGTGATTACAGTATGTAGCTGCAGTGATTACAGTATGATTATTGCAAATTTCCAATTGCAAACCAATAGTAAACTGCAGTGATTACCGTATGATTATTGCAACTTTTCAATTGCAAACAAATAGTAAACTGCAGTGATTGCCGTATGATTATTGCAACTTTTCAATTGCAAACCAATAGTAAACTGCAGTGATTACAGTATGTAGCTGCAGTGATTACAGTATGATTATTGCAAATTTCCAATTGCAAACCAATAGTAAACTGCAGTGATTACCGTATGATTATTGCAACTTTTCAATTGCAAACAAATAGTAACTGAAGTGATTGACTATGCTTAAAGACAACAAATTTTTAAACGATGATTTAAATCGATTCCAAAAACATTTTACCCAGGGTCATAATCAAGATTTTATTTCGCGAGAGTTATAACTTCGTGTCAAAGTTGTTTTGTGAAGTAATATTTTTTTACCTCAAAATTCTGCAATTAACAACCTGCGAAACTGCTTTTTATCGGGTTTTTTAAGAAATTTCGGCCACACCACTCCTTAAAAATTTAAATTATACCTAAATAAACTGAACTTGAATATTGGTTAAAGTAAATCTTGAATGGTTGTACGGAATAACTAAACGAGTACTTCAAGTTGAACTTGACCTAAAATATTTTGACTTTAATACTAGTTTAAGCTGGTCCTGTTTTTTTCGCTGAGTTAAGGTGTGGCGCATAAATTATGTATCTGCAAAAAAATTGCGAAGTTTGTCTGCCAGAAAAATACTCTAAATACGTATCTAAGGGTTTTGTTTGGGCCCAGTGTGTTTTAGAATCAAACTACAATCAAATTTCTGGAGTGTCATTTTAATTTTTCAAACCTCAATTAAGTTTAGTTTAAACTAGAAATGAGTTAACGATTTTAGATGAGGTTAAGCATAAGTTACAAGTTTAGTTTATTTTGACTAGAAAATTCAATTATCACAGCTAGATTAGCTTATTAGCCTAAATTGAGTTTAATTTAAGCGTTTAGACCGCAAAGGTTAAAGATGACTTTCCCGGGATAGATGTGAAGTAAAAAAAAACAAGTTTGCCTCAGGGTAGTGTTATACTTTTGATGACGTCCGGTGTCGTCCATCACCCCGTCCATTACCATACGGGATCGTACGTGAACGGACGATGACGGACGGCGCCGTATGACAAGCGTAGTGCAATCCTTATTCAAGAAAGTGTTCGCACAAATTGTCTCATGCAAAAATGTTCTTTTTCAGAACGGCAAATGGAACGGACTCATCGCTGATATTTTGGACGGCAAAGCGGATATGATTGTAACAGCGTTGAAGATAAACTCGGAACGCATGGGCGCAATCGATATAAGCGTTCCGTTTTTGAAGACAGGAATTGCAGTAATTGTCGCACTACGGCGCGGTCAATTGAGTCCAACGGCGTTTTTAGGTACGAAAATTGACTGACATATTTGAGTGTGGGCCGGTGCCGGCCTAGGCCTCCTAAAACGGATCATAACCTGAATTTTGTGTGTTTAAAATTCGTATTAAAACTGCGTTTATCTTTTCGCTAGCATGCTTTTTCTATTATCTGGCGATTACGTACAATACTGACAGAAAAAGTTACTCTTGATTGCTCCAATCTTAACTCACACCTTGCTCACTCAGTGGGAGACAAGAAGACTGGGGACACTTAAAGGCTGAAAGGTGTAGGTTTACGTTTAGGCTTAGGTTTTGGTTTTGCAGGTCATTATAGTTTACATGGCCTACAATTTCGATGTTAAACTCGAAGCGACATTTTATTTTGTAATGTACTTTGTATTTTTTCAGAACCGTTTGATTTGTACACGTGGATATTAATTTTGTTGCTTAGCATTCAAGCATCGGCGCTGTTTATTTTCTTATTCGAATGGTTGAGCCCTCAAAGTTACGATATGAGAAAGAAACCGCCACCGGGTAAACTTTGCGGTACTTGTTTTAAGTTCGTTCCCCGACTGATCTTAATTACAGATAAAGCATCCACCTACTCCACCCGTCCAACTCTTCGGTTTATGTGTTGTGGATGGATTGAAACGTAGTTAAATTTTAAATAAAATTATATTAACGTTAGCGAATTCTGGTGAGCGAACGAAGCGACTTAGAAGTTAGAGCTTGTTTGGTACAAGGAAGTAGTGAAAAATGAGAGTTTTGTAACGTCTACATACATATGTGAAGTTGGAGGGAATATTAGTGCACCATATACACTTCTACATTTGGACGTAGGAGAGAAAATTATGGCCATTTTAAGCGCAATACAAATGATACGTGGGCCTGCAGAGTAAATTGAGCAAAGCTCAAACACGAAAACGCACACGATGTTTAGACGACATAAGAGTGGTGAAAGATTTTTATCACATGATAACAAAAAATGTACTGGTAAACACAATCTCTGGAGGATACTTTCCACGATTCATCCCTTGGATTCAGCAGCGGGTTCCGCTGCGCAGTACATTCTCGTTCGGCGGTTTGCAAACGAAATCTTTCGAACACCGGTAATTTCATTTACCATATAAATTGAGCGACGCTAATCTATGCAGATGAAGGATGCATCGTTGAGAAACGTGGACCGGCAGAATTAAGGCGATGCGGTTTTTGATGGCCTACCGACGTGGTTCGCTTCCGGTATATGCGTTGCCAAACGCGATTCCTGTTCTTGATCCGTTTTGAACCACGTACTACTGCACAGCCAAATTTGATTAAATTTTCTGAGTGATGTTGAGACAAAGGGCACAAAGCGGTGTTTGTTTATAGGCCACCGATTTTCATTGTTCCGCGTGTACTGGCTTGTATGGGCGACCCTGTTTTCGGCATCGGTGTCCACCGATGTTCCTCGGTCACATACCGCTCGGTTCATGGCGCTGGTTTGGGCTGCGTTTTCGTTAATGTTCTACGCGGTTTATACGGCGAATCTGGCGGCGTTTATGATTACACGCACGGAGTATCACGATTTGAAAGGAATTGATGATGAACATGTAAATTTTAACACCAGTGAGCACCGTGTTCACTGTAAAAAATTGTGAGTCAAATTGACTCTCTCGGAAATAGGCTTTTCCTGACTACGCAAACTGAGTCAAATTCGACTTCGCCAGAGTCAAATTCGACTCACTGATTGATTCAGTGACTCTAATTTGACTCTGGTGGAGTCGAATTTTGATTCAGTTTGTGTAGGCAGGAAAAGCCTATTTCGGAGTGAGTCAATTTGACTCACCATTTTTTGCAGTTTAAAAACAAATGCTGGAACGTCGAAAATTATTTTAATTGCTTGTAAATCTTGCAAAAACCCTTGTATGCCTCTCCTGAAAAGCTTTAGCCACTCTAGCAAGGTGAGCTGGCTACCGGCATGTGTATAAAATGTACTGGATATGGTTCTAAAACAGTTTGTGTCAAATGTTGGTTTCAATGTTAAAAACGCATGGTTGATGGTGGTTGGCCAAAAACTGGAGAACATAAATATTTTTTTTGGGGGGCAAAAGAGGTTCCAAGCTTCCCCAGTTGAGTTTGTAAATCCACTGAGACTATTGATGATTCTAGTTTCGAAACCCGTTCAATTTCGATCCGCCGTTCAAGTATGGCACTGTGAGCTCGGGTAACACGGAAGCGACCATCCGAGCGAACTACAAAGACATGTACCGCTATATTCAAGGCAACAAAACGTTATGGCCCGATTGGAATGGCGGATTTCGCAACGAAGTCCAATCTGGAGTGATGTCAGTCAAGCAAGGGTGCGTAGATCAACAACAGCCATACGGCAGTCAAGATTTCATTTCACAAATCGAACCTAACTTCTTCGCAACCTCAGTAGTCAAAAATTTTGGCCAAAATAGTAACTAGTTTTGAAAACTTTCGAAAAAGTACTGAAACGAAAACAATGTTAAGCGAACCTTTGTGACCAATCACATTCCCTTAAAACAGGGATCTGTCTTCTTCAAAATTTGACTCTTGCACGTTCTTTCGAGACAAGGCCGACGCTACGCTTCGCGAGCGTCTCTCGTTCTTCTGCGATAGAGGTTTTAGGGTATTGACGTGTCGTTTACGGAGACGCTGTCTTCGATAAACAATAGTAAAACAATTAATCTAATCAAGAGTGGATGATAACTCTTTATAACAAGAGTGTGCAACTGGGTGCATTCTGTGTATTAAAGAATGTACCCGGCACGTGTTGCGTTTTTAGCCTACCCACCCCTCTTTTGGGAGGGGGGTTGAAATCTTGAACGCAGGCAAATACTGTTGCGATACACAGTGCAAACCTTGTCCGGTTATATTCTAGAATTAAGTTTAGTTGGGTTCTGTGTGCAGTTGACCAATTCTAAATAAGGGGGGGGTATGGACAAAACGCAACGCGCGGTGGTACTTTTTATGCCACGCGTACTTTTGGACGTTGCACTCTCTTATTATCGACTCTTGATCTAATCAAACGTAATTTGCATAATCATGTCGATTTGATGTTCAGACCGTTTGAAGGTTCAGAAATAGCCAGAATTTGAATTAGTTTTCGGCAAATGTGTCTAAAGTATTCGTTAAGTTGCTTGCTGTGGAAGTCGTATGACGGGGCGAAGCAAACCTACGGTGACGGGGAGGGGGTGTTAGTTTTAGCACTGTTTCTAGTGCACGAGATCAAATTGAATTACTAAATATATTCTGAAGCTATGCGTACGGGACCGCAGCCAAAGGGACCGGGGTGTCCAGCCCCCCCTAGAAAAGTTTTGCCCCCCCAGAAAATTTTCAACCTTGCTTGTAAGTGATTGAAAACCCTTGAATGCCCCTCCTGAAAAAGTTTTAGCCCGCCCCATAGCAAGGTGAGCTGGCCACGGACCTGTATGCGTATTGTTGTTTGTGTTTGTCGATTAATTTCCAGCAAAAGGTTTGAGTCACCCCCCTCGTTTTGTCATTTTGGTTCAGGGGATTTTGTTCAAGGCCCCTTCGAAATTTGGTCCCATGTTAATTATAAATGCTGCCAATGCCTCTTAAGCCTAATCCTAACGAGTATACTGCTTAGTGTAAACCTCAGCGTAGTCCTATATACCATCCTAGTTCCAAGACTAAACCTAAACCTTCAAGCTTACCGGACCCTGTACCACCTACTGGGCATTTCTTTGTAATTAACATGAGCTAAAATGTTTTATTACAGAGTGTAAGTCGACTTTCCAAAATAGTTACTAGAAATATTAAGAGCCAAGCTTACATATAGAAATCATTAAATTTTAGAGAACTCGATGCGTTCATTTACGATGCGATGGCACTCGAATATCTGGCTGGCAAAGATGACAATTGTGAAATTCTGACGGTGGGCGAATGGTCCGGCATGACCGGATATGGATTTGGATTCCCGAAAGGTTCAAAATGGCTTCAACCGGTAAACAAAATGCTGTTGGAGTATCGAGAAAAAGGTATAATATATTCTAATGATGAGTTTAGTTTTAATTATGCACGCTCTACTCAGGCCCGTAGCAAGCTGACGTTCCTTGTGGGGCTAAAAATTTTCAAGAGGGGCATGCAAGGGTTTTCAATAACTTACAATCAAGGTTGAAAATTTTATAGGGGGCTAATATTTTTAAGGGGGTTGAGACCACCGGGCTCCCATGGCTACGGGAATTAGCCTGATTAAGTTCTATAGTAAACCAATTGACATAGAATTTGCATGAAAACTGTGATTAATATTTAATGTAAAGCCCTGTTCACATTTGCATGTTTTTGCATCGAGAACTTGCAGCAGCATATATATTCCAAAACCCTCGCACAAATCTTACAGCTGCGCAAGTTTTCGCTGCTAAAGCTTAGACGTTTAAGTTTCAGCTGCGAATTCTCGCTTTGGGTTGTTCACAGGTGAACAGAGCTTATGTTTTGGTAAAACAACTCTAGTTTTACCTAAGCCTATTAAGCTGAAGTCGTTTAGCCTGAGCGCAAGATTAAGAGCTCATGTAAATATCAGGGGCGGAACGTTTATGTGCGAGGTTGCAATAGATTGATTTTAAACTTTACACTTTTTTGGTTAAACGTAGGCTTAGGTATAAGTTCATTGTTACGCTTAGGCTTAGCCTTAGATTTTAGAATATATTGGCTTATTGTACTGTTACGTCCGTCTTGTATACATTGGAGCCGAATAAGGCTAAGCCTTAACCTTAAATAAAACGTGAACTTGCGCTGGAAAATGTTTTCGTTCATTTACAGTTGAATGTTGATACCCAATAAAATCTGGTGAACCGGTTTTAAGTTTTAGGTGATTTGGAACGGTTAGAAAGTTTTTGGTTCAGTGGTGCGTGTACGAAAAATTCGCACGACAAAAAGACTCATTCAGTTCCGTTAGGAATCGAAAACTTTATGAGCGCGTTCATATTGCTTGCTGCGGGAACGGTGAGTTTGAGACAGTACGGGGCCTAATAGTCAAGGGCGACTTAGTCATCCTGAAAAAATCTTGACCCCTAAAAAATTTTCAACCTTGCTTGTAAGTCATTGAAAACCCTTGTATGCTCCTCTTGAAAAGATTTTACCCCCGTCGCATAGAGCTGGCTACGGCCCTTGATACAGCAGTGACGGTTGTAGAAATTTCCGGTGGAAAAGGATACAGTTTGTATTCGGAAATTTTACAGTTTTAAAGCAAACTTTTAGCAAGTTTTTGGATATTTTATGGTTGACCAATAGCGCTTAAGGAGTAAAATTGTAACATGAATAATAATAATAATAATAGTAATAATAATACTAATAATAGTAGTAGTAATAATAATACCACTAATAATAGTAGTAGTAGTAATAATTATAATAATAATAGTAGTAGTAAATAATACGTTTTAATTTGATTTTCAGGTTGTATGCTTAATTATTCTGTGCAGCGAATACGTTTATTGCAATTATGTTCGCAAACGATTGAAAAAATATGATAAAAGCGGATGGTGTGGACTGATCAGCTTGGTAAGTCCTCGAACCAGGATGTACTTTAAAACAGCTTAAAATGCTTTATTCTAAAACATTGTTCCAAGCTCACAAAAGGGATGCAAAATTTGTTTACAAGCAGTTAAAACCAGGTGCTTATATGGGCGTGTCTTTAGAACGCCAAATTGTAGTTAAATGTGTGACACTGTCAGGTAAACTAAACGGTTTAAGCGAGCTTTTTTGACCGATTTACGTTTTATTCAGTACAAATATTTGAGTTCTGAACGAAAGCAAAAGTGTGCTATTTAACAAGAGTGTGCAAGTGCCTGGGCTATGAATGGTACAAAATGTACCAGCACTGAAGGATCACACAAGTTGCACCCGCCTGGGAAGGCCAAAAATGCGTCTTGCGCTGTGTGCATTTTTTGTACACATAATGTACCCAATTGCACACTCTTGTTATATTAATATCATGCACTTTTGAAGCAAAAAATGTAATCTAGAACCTAAACGTACTGTTTTAAAGACCCACTAGAAACCTGGACGCCCCTAAAGGTAACATGGACCATTTAGTGAACGAAAATAGCCTTGTATTCATTTTTTAACCAGAGTATGGCACGTTCGTTGACGTTTCGAGAAGTTGCCCAACAAGTCAGCGTTAACATTCACCAAGAAAGACTTCGACGATTGAGTACATCATTGTAAGCATTACCTTAAGCACTGTGATGAATGATTGTCTTCGTCTTGTGTTTAATGCTATGTAATGCGTTTTGAAGACAATTGTTCGCCGATCTACCAGGTTATTCTAAGTCCTATAGATGTGACTTTTTCTTCCTGTGTTCAGAAATTTCGGCGCAAAAATATATCCTTCCAATCTTTTCCACTGCATATGCCCCTGTCTGCAAGTGTATTTTATCGTATGCAAGAATTTTAATTGTGTTTTCTAGAAAACGGGAAAAAGAAATGGAAAATAATCGAAAATTTGACGAGACACGATTGTCTCCACAAGGCGAAGCGTCAATACCGTTGCAGTCAATAGGGTTGGTTTCAGACTTTAAAGACATTAACGAAATTTCCGAAAAGAAATATTAAAGATTTTGATTGGTTTTAATATTAACAGTCTGCCAGCTTTGCAGGGCGGGATTAAGGTGGTGGGAGGCCCGGGGCCCATATGGCCAGGAGGTCTTGTGCCCGTATAACTAGGGGTCTATTTGACTAGCAGGCCCTTTTGTTAACCATAACTATTTTATACCCAGAGCTTTTGTGGTACATTTTAGTGAAACACATTGTACCAAAAGTACGAAACAAATTCAGTTTCGCAGCTTGTATAACTTCGTGGTCCGCGAAAAATTTTTTGTTGGCTTGTTATCAATGAATCATATCATCAGTTTCGGTTGGTCCCCTTTTGGTGGGAGGCCCGGGACCCGGGCCCTCCTTTATCCGGCGCTGCAGCTTTGCGCACTGCGCAAAACTAAGCGAAAGCGCAAAAATTTCTTTGCAAATTTTCGTTTCATAGAACAATCACGTGTATTTCTAAAGAAATTATTGTAAACAAAGTAATGCAGGAAAGTTTCCCAAAATACGTATGTGCGGCGTTTCCACTTTAATATATGTATATTAATGTTCAGCGTTTTAGCTTTTAAGGATTTAGATTAAGTTTTAACCATACTCAAAAGTTTATCAATTTGTTTTACCAAGACTGCATGATGACTCTATGGACAAAAGTATGCAACTTCCGCGCTGTCGTGTTGTATAAAATGTGCCAGCACGCGTTGCATTTTTGCCCGGCCCCCTCGATTGGAACGGGATAGATGTTGCGTTGAAAATAAAATTATGTGAACAGCAACTAACTTGTTTGTATGTAATAACACGCCTGATTTCAAGAAACTCGCACAGTTTATCCCCCTAAATACGGGGGGTCGACCAAAACGCAACGTGCGCTGGGTATATTCTGTTGCACACAAAATGTAGCCAGTTGCACACTCTTACAAAAAGACAATCATCCACTCTTGGTTTTTATTTTGTACGCAGGTATTTCCTTCGTATACTTAATATTGTATTTAAGCATGCACAGATTTTCTTCAAATTATTTCAACTTTGTCTTTCAAATATCCTGGTTCCGCCACTGACATTAACTAATCGATTATTGTTTTGGCTTTTAGAGACCCAACTGAAACTTGTAGTGGATCGGGTGCAGTTGGTGTTGAGTTGGACGACAACGGATTGCGGAAACGCTTTCACGATGGCAATTATTATTTGCCCGTTCACAAAGTTGAAACTGGAAAACAGGGCGAATGAATTGGAAAAACACTTTACGTTGATTTTTCGGAATCAAATTCAGTGACGGGCTTGTAATGTTTTTCCGTATCCTAATATCTAAAATTTTTTTACTGCGCTAAAACTCTTTAGATCTGTTTTTACCTTATGTCAACGCGTCGTTATATATATATACATATGTATCTTATATACAGCATTTAAAAATTTCAATTATCTGGTTCATTCAATAGAAAGAAATTTTATTTAGATTACAATGCCACATTAGTGCAACAACTAGTAGCTTACGTAGGGGTGGCTCAATATATAACAGCAGAAAAAACCTAGTGAGTGAAGCGAATAAAAAGCCAAACGCAATTTTAGGGTTTTTTACCATTAAGAATATTAAAAAACGGTTAAAATTTCGCTTGCACAAAATTTATTTCATGGAACCTGTAAATTTGCAAAGATTTCCATGTCAGGAGTGGAAGGTATGAATTTGCACAAAACGACTGAATCTACGCAATATCGAAAGTAGCTATAAGGAGGTCAAATCTGCACAAAGCTTACTCTGTTGCAGTCCCACAGGAACACATTCCGCCCCTGTATCTTTAATACATGGGACAAAGTAGGCAGGACCTTATAAGTAAACAAGGGCCGAAAATCAGGTAGTTTCTCCACTTTTAGTTATAACCGTACGATGTACCAACAGCAATTATGTTGTCTGAGCCTCATCTGTCAGCGTCTGCTTCAATCCGCTCGATTCTGTTTCTTGTCGGCTATTCAATTTAACTCTTTTCAATTTTGACAATACAGTAATCCACCGTTGTTGTAAATACCAGGTATAAATATTTGAAAATTTTGATGACACTACAAAATTCACAGGTCGATGCTTTGTCGCAGTTCCGGGTTCATCCGAGTTCGGCACGCTTTGAAGTGCATCAGCAGCAGTATCCTTCGATCGTTTTCTAAACGCAGCATCAAATTGAGGAATCCATCGGCGAAATGGTCCCAAGACCCAGTCGAGCCAGTATTCACGAACCATGATAATAATAACTATGGTCCACATTGATAACAACAGCATTCCCAGGATGAATAGTTTAAATAGTACTTCGTCTCGCTGAATATCCATAAGCTCATTGGTAATTATTTGACTGTTCTAAGTAACTGTTATCCATTGCACTGAAAATTGTTAGCCATGATTGTACCCGGAGACGAAAAATGGCCTGGCTGAAATCATAGCGGGCCTGTAGCCAAGAGGGGGGTCAAACGCCCGTGGAGAAATTTTAGAACCCCCAGAAAATTGTCAACCTTGCTTGTCAGTCAAAGAAAACCATTGTACGCCCCTCTTAAACATTTATAACAGGTGAGCTGGGTGTAACGGTCCAGAGTCAAAGATATAAATCGACACTTGAAGCTTAAGAAAGGAAAGCCCTAGCTACTGAGAGCCAGAGGTTGCTTTGAGCTTCCTGACAAAACTTCCGCCAACCGGTTTATTTTACAGGGTGGAACCGGTAATGAAAACTACTGAGCTGGAGGTAAACAAAACTTGCTGGAACCGGAGGAAATCACGTTATTAATATTTTTTGGTAAGTCTGATAGCTTGGAATCTGAAAGCAAAGTGTGATATCCAGTGACTTTCGGACTTCTATTGGTTGTGGTATTTTTATAAGTATGAACACCGGAGTTATCTTGTGGTATATGATTGTTACATTGAGACATTTGCCCGTATTCTCAAACGTGGGTATCGACTATCATCAGTTGTTACGGAGTTTGAGAATACAGCTAAATGTCATCAATTTATTTGTTCCTTGAGCTTATGAATAATTTTCTCGTTTATCTATCGACAAAAATCATTTCATAAGTGTTTAATAAATTAAAAATCATAATAAACACATGCTTATTTTGAAAACACTGAAAATAACGCTATTTAAACTTCCTGGATCAAACCATTTACCTGTAGTATTCTTCGATCTTGTAAAAAATACATCAATCAAAATACGAACCAAAAATCCCAAAAAAACCTCAAATATTATACTGGAATGCCCAAGTCTCAGTCTGTAACCTGAACTGCTAATCGTTCAAAAGTTAGCTTGTTTTACGGTCTAGCTTCCGACTTGAAGTATTTGAGCTAACTTGAAATGTCCGGTTTACGCCAATCAAAACGATCAGAGTGGCTCATTATAGGTTTTGAGGGCCTAAAGTACCGGCAGCTGATCGAGTAAACTTGAATTTAGACTTTTGGTTTAAGTCAATAAGGCTATGTATGTAGTAGATAATTGTTGGAAAGGTTACCGCTTGCTTATATATAGTGGCGTTATATTGCGTTATAATCATGGTTGGGCACCGAAAAAACACACAGGAAAACAGTTTTTTCCGATTTTTTTGCTTTTTTCTGAAGGTATAGAAAAAGCGGAAAATGAAAAGTTTATAAAAATATAATTTTTCTAGCAACTAAACTTGCATAACTACGACAAAACGTCGAGGAAGACTGTAGAATTTGGTTGAGATTAGCTTTTCTCACACTTGCCATCTGGAATGGGTTTCACTTAAAGTGTAATGTCCCATACAATTATTAAGTACAAGATTTTGTAATACCTGTTTAATTGAGTAAATTGAATATGTCATACTTTTTGCTGATTGAATTTAGTGTAGCCGTAACAAGTGGTGTGGTGGTGTAGCCAAAAAAGGGCTCCCAATACGACTTGCCGCACCTACATTTTGGTAACTTTTGAGTGATAGCGATTCTGTATCTTTACTTTGTATTCAGATTAAAAGAAAAATCTGGCTGGCGTCATGCTAGCTTCGCTCGCGAAATTTGATTTACAGTGCCATTTCTATTTTGCTTAATTCTCGGGGTTCGAAAAAACAAGAAATGAAGATTAAGTGGTTTGCTGCGACACCAGCTTGCCTCGCCATGTGTCATTTTTCTAAGCAACCTCATGTAGCACCTTTAAAACGCGGCCCATTTGCCACACAGACCCGTAGCCAGCTCTCCTTGCTAGGGGGGGCTAAAAATTTTTCAGGAAGGGCATTTAAATGTTTTCAATGACTTACAAGCAAGGTTATTGAAAATATTGTAGGGGGGGGGCAAAAAATTTCCAGGGGGAATGAGCCCCCCTGCTGCCCTCCCCTTGGCTACGGAACCGTTGCCACACCAAGATGCGAAGTTATAGGTGCAGTAAAATAATTAACACTTCAGCCATTTTGATGTTGATCTCTATAAAACGTTCAATAACCTGCTATAGCGACATGAATAAGAGGAGGGAGACTGATATTTATTTGGCTTCTTTACAGGGTTCCCCTGCTATCCGCTTACAGACTCTTATTACGGTTACGGAACCTTATTGATTGAGACTGAAAATGGGGACCCCTCTGCTATTCCCTCCATATTCGGGCCACTACACTATGTTTACATGTTTTACTGACTTATACATTACAGCGAACCAGAAAATTTCGACTAACAATAAAAATTTTAGATACCCAATCTATGCAGAACAAAATCTTAGCTTACTTTTACGATAAAATATCACAACAGAGAGGAATTAATTTACTGATTTTTGGTCTCATATGGGCGGCCTGCACCAGTCGGCAACCAAATCCGCACCGACTCGCCTCGTGTTGTCCCCCACGCTATAATTTGTCTGAGCATATTAAGTAGCCAATAAAATTGAGCAATACGCGTCATTAAATTGAAGCCAATCTATGAAATTAACACTAAATTTTGCCATCCGAAGTGATTTCATATTCACAGAATACGCCGTCTAAAATAAATGATAAGTATCATACTGTATAAATAATGGAAAACTGGTATGTCTTGTACGAACAGGAGGCATGGAGTAAACTGATACTAAATAAGCCACGGTGTAAAGTCACAGGTCAAACACAAATTAGGCGAAGTGAAAAGTTGAACAATCATAGCGGAGTTACAACCAGAAACAAATCAAAGGTACGTATACACCACTAACCATTTTTTCTCTAAAAACGGAAAAATTGAAAAACGTGTACTGGTACTTTATAACAAATGCAAAGAAGTTAATAGATGCTAAGTCTGGTGCTACACTATAAAGAGAATCATATAACGATTTTGCAATCAACATTTTATAACACATGATAAGCTAAGGAAATGCCAAAAATCGGCACCTGCAAACTAAGTACTTTTACCTGGCCAGACACTTGTGGATTTGAATGCAGCAAAAATCTGTTCCACAAACTTGTGGATTTGAATGCAGCAAAAATCTGTTCCACAAACTTGTGGATTTGAATGCAGCAAAAAATCTGTTCCAGAAACTTGCGGATTTGAGCGCAGCAAAAAATCTGTTCCAGAAACTTGCGGATTTGAGCGCAGCAAAAAATCTGTTCCAGAAACTTGCGGATTTGAGCGCAGCAAAAAATCTGTTCCAGAAACTTGCGGATTTGAGCGCAGCAAAAAATCTGTTCCAGAAACTTGTGGATTTGAGCGCAGCAAAAAATCTGTTCCAGAAACTTGTGGATTTGAGCGCAGCAAAAAATCTGTTCCAGAAACTTGTGGATTTGAGCGCAGCAAAAAATCTGTTCCAGAAACTTGCGGATTTGAGAGCAGCAAAAAATCTGTTCCAGAAACTTGTGGATTTGAGCGCAGCAAAAAATCTGTTCCAGAAACTTGCGGATTTGAGCGCAGCAAAAAATCTGCTTACAGGATTACCAGTTTCACTGGTTTACATGAGTTTAGTTCGAAGTTTTTTAGTTCAAAACTAGAGTATACATAGTTGAAAATATTGAATCACGCAAAAGCAACAAAAATAACGTATGTAATAATGCAGCATTACTTTAAGATCAAAGAAGCAGGCTTCATCAGTAAAAACATCATTAGGAAAATTAGGCAACTCAGCTTCACCACAAATACACAGAGTGCAAGCAGCATAACTCCTGGTATATCCAATCAAACAGGTATTACACTTCACACTTATGTGAAACTCGTTCCGGAATGGTGGATTGATAAAACCAGTTTCTTGCAGTTTTCAGCGACATCTTGAAGCTGTAAACTGCGAGTTTGCTAAAATTTAGCATATTTGTTATAAAAAGTTATTTTTCGTTTGTCCACTTCTTCGAAAACGTAAAAAACCGGAAAACCCGCTTTTTCCGTTTTTTTTCGGTGCCGAATCCTGTTCCATGGACCGGTTCCAAATGGTATGCATAATCACGAATTCGTTTATTCTGTTTAAAATTAAATTTTAAAAACTTTAAACCAGAATGAATGGCTCCTATAAAACCCATTAGGGTAGAAGCACCATCTTCTATTTTAGACAACCAAACCCATACAGCACATATCATATTACGCTATTGTACACTGCTTCGGGAAAAATAAACAAGCAAATTGAAATTTTTCCGCATATGAACGGAATAGAGATTGGAGAAGGAACAACAGCATTCAAATTTTATTTTGTATAAAACTGCGAAAGTAGACTTGTAATAAAAACTTTAATCCATGTTATTTTGAAGGACGTACAGTTTTTTTGCCACACGCTAATAGAGTAAGGTTTACGCTTTAAACTAATTTTTTGGCTTAAACTAAGCTTACGCCTACAAGCTCCGATGCATAAAACTGATCAACGAACATAATTAGGCCTCAGTACCTGTTGGCATTTAGCGATAGGTCTTCAACCTACAAACTATTCGCATTTGCAGCATTGCAATTTGTATAGATGTATTGTACACGATATCAAATGCAAAGAGTGTGCGAAAATATGAAAGATAGTCATTTTTAGTTTCCAAACAGCCAAGGGTGATAAAGCACACACATCTGAAAATAGGGGCGAGGCTGCACGCATACGCTAATGCTAAACCCCATTCACACGTGCAGTTTTTGCTGCGAGAACTCGAAGCTGCAATTTGCAAGTGCCAGTTTTTGCATGTAAATATAGCTCGCGGCTGCAATTTGTAACTAATTGTTTTCCCATGCACGAGAATTTGAAACTACAACTTGCAGCTGCAAGTTTTGTAGTGGGTTTTCGAACAAAACTTGCAACTGCAAGTTACAATTGCAAGTTCTCAGTGCAAAAACTTACACGTGCATGTTGCGACTACGCACTGCACATGCAGATTGCAGCTGCGAATTCTCGCTTCAAATCTTGCACGTCTGAATGTTTGACACTTGATCCATTTGATTTTCTAGACATGGGTCACATAAGAATAAAATGACACCCACATGAACAAAATTTAAACTCTGGTTTACTACATTTTTTGCCAAACATATTAAAGCGATGGTGAGCTTAGTTATTAATACTCGTAAAGTTTGTCAATGCCTATGACACATTTTCATGGGTTGTCGCATGCATTTGGATTAAATCGTACTACTTATTTTATAATAAATGCTTATCGAAGTCCATGAGGCGGAGCAGTCACCCCCCTTAACCCACATTTGGGGTTTCTCTACCCCTAAAGGGGCTTCCACCGTAACCGGTTGAAACAAAAAGCACTTAAGCTTTAAAATGCGACTGGCTTCTCGCTCGCTTCGCTCGTGAATTTACCACCCCCCGCCACCCTGCAATTTGGGGGGAGCCGCCACCCCTGCCTTCTCCGGCACTGTCTAAGTCATTTGGTCATACACACGCAACAAATTCGATGAGTTGATCAATCAACTCAGAGAGTGAATTAGTCTTTTTGGTTACTTCTCAGTTAAACATGAAGCATCAACTCGCTCTGAACTGATGTAATTCCGGATGAGTTGATTTATTAATTTAGAATGAGTTGAATCAATTCAGAATTATGATGTTCTGAAAGACCTAGTTGAGTGCTCAAACTTCTGACTGGATTCAACTTATTCTGAGTTAAAATCAACTCACTGGAATTTACAGTGTGCAGCACGCTCTCTTGGCTCAGATGCTACGCACAACCTGAGGCCAACGGATGACACGTAGCTAGCGATAATGTTTTTGACCTCTGTAGGTACTCTACAGTTTGTGAAAGTAATATTTTGTCGTTTATCTTGAAAGTTAGAAATAATACGCTAATATACTTTTCGGTAGCCTTAACTACTGTTCACGTCTTATGTTTTAACCAACTTCGTGGCGCTGATAACAAAGTTTCAAAGGGAGCACATGACAATAAACAAAATGGCCAGACTAAAGAAATACGCAATATAGCTGAACTTTGCCCTCGAACTAACACCGGAATCTGGCGGTACCTTTGTACTCCTTAACTGGTTGTATCCGTTTCGTGCACCGATTACAAACTCTGTCCATCTTTGAGTGCTAACGATCTCAAGCTCGTAATATTCAAGATAAGCTTCGAATATAATCGGAAATTCACGTTTGAGATCAAGACCTGTCCAAGCTGCAGATTGTGTTGCAATTTTCAATAGCGAGTAGTCATTATTGCTGTTGCATCCAGTCCTGCAATATTGCATAACGTTGCGTAGTGCAGTTTTCGTGCGAAGCAAATGGCGGTAGGCAGTGGACGGTTGAAATTGTTTTTGTTTTGAGGCGGCAAGCTGAAAAAGAATCATAAAAAGTAGAGTAGAGTAACCTTAGCTTGGCCAGAAAACAAAATACCTCTAATCTACAACATACTATCTTCAGCCCAGAACCGCAGGGCCATTTCCTGCTGCTAACCAAGTTATACTACGGCATAGAATAGTTTCACCTCCAATACCACCATTTCTTAGAAAACTTTTGGCTAAATTTGTAAGTTATACAGGCTTAAGGATGCTTGCTTACCTGTAATCCGCGTCCAGACGAGAGGAGTCTATTAATGCAATAACACGCGTACACAAGGCAACTGTGTAAAAATGCGGATGATGGCCACTGAAGCTTGCTTGGCGTCAGTGGCTTGGACAATGAAATTTTACTATTAACTGAAACACCAGATCCACAGGTGTGCGACAGAAAACAAATTGCTCATGGATGACGATGCTTTTTGAAATTTTTGCAGTTTTCCAAGCGTGATTTGCAAACAATTGAAAGCATCAGTTCAAATTTTTTTAACTCAATTCACCCATCCCTCTGGATCCGTCGACACTGACTAACCTCAATCAACTCTAGCATTTCTACTAGAATGTCCTCGCGAGTCGCTGTTTCATAACAACACAACCCACCAATGAAATCTTGCCAAAATTTTGTCCAATCAGAATCGATCAAATTACCAACAAATTGTTTGCATTCAGTGATGATTTGTTTGAACTTCGCCACATGCGATGTATTCCATTGCCGAAATCCTTCACAAAACACTGTTTCCAGGCTGATATCAACCGATTTTTTAAGTCTTGAAAGGTGTTCTAGTGAAATTTTTGGCGCTAACCATCGCGCTACGTGAGTTGTAAATAGTTTCTCGGCATTTTGCCTACATTGCAAGTTTCCAACTGCGCATAACCATTCTTCAATATGTGCAATGAATCCTCGCAGGATGCTGTGCCTGATTTGAGTTCGGATAGGATCAAAACTTTGGCTCAGTTGACCATGCGGTAGACGGTAATTACCCAAGAAAGACAGTACATTTTGATTGGCTAATGAATCGACCAATGGGACGTTGCCGCTAAAATCATGTTACATTGTTACCGGAACCTATAATTGAGCCTAACTATTGGATAGGCGAATCACACACATACATCGAGGTTCTTCAACTGCAGCTGTTACAGATGTAACAACAACCATGGGCTTCGGCAAGCCCGTAAGCAATTTTTCATGGCTACGTCTTTGTGAAATTTTCAGCTACATAAGCTCATGTAACCGTTTCCCTGAGGATCGAACTTGTGCAATTCAAGCCTATATTGTGTCAGTGCCAGTAGCTCCAACCTGTGCGTGTATTCTTTGACAGTAAATATATTCACATGTTTTGCAGGTTAAATTCGTTCATTATGCAGTTATACTCTACGAATTTAATTTATGCTTACAGCGTTCAAAAAATCGTGCTTGCTGCAAGCTGAAGCCAATCAGGTAACTTAGACAAAACTTAACGAACTTGGCCAGGTTTCAACAGCGGAGGTACGGAATCTGGACCCCTCTAGGAATGTAAGAAAAAGTGGCCTATTTTATATATCTCGGCTAGCAGAGTTGAACGATATCAATTTTATGGCTGCATGACCAAGTGTTCAAAAAGTTATGGCCCTCGAAACTATAATGCAAAAACTCACAGGTTGGAAGAGGAAGTATATATCACTTACATGTTCGTAAAGTACAAGCTGTGCCAGGTTTATTCGTTATACAACGTTGGTTGGCGTTTGTACATGTTTTATATATATTTAAAATTTGAAGTTTAAAAGGTTCATAACTTTTGAACCGGGAGCCCTGCGCAATCTTAAAAATGGAACCGCTGAACTGAGCGCGTCAAAATCTATAAAATAAACTGTTTTCATTAAGTTCCTAGGAGGTCCATTCCGTACCTCAGCCGGTTTCAACTATGCAGCTGAGCAAAAATGCCGAAAATCTACTAACCTTAAAGTTTTCATTAAATTCCTAGGAGGTCCATTCCGTACCTCAGCCGGTTTCAACTATGCAGCTGAGCAAAAATGCCGAAAATCTACTAACCTTAAAGTTTTCATTAAATTCCTAGGAGGTCCATTCCGTACCTCAGCCGGTTTCAACTATGCAGCTGAGCAAAAATGCCGAAAATCTACTAACCTTAAAGTTTTCATTAAATTCCTAGGAGGTCCATTCCGTACCTCAGCCGGTTTCAACTATGCAGCTGAGCAAAAATGCCGAAAATCTACTAACCTTAAAGTTTTCATTAAATTCCTAGGAGGTCCATTCCGTACCTCAGCCGGTTTCAACTATGCAGCTGAGCAAAAATGCCGAAAATCTACTAACCTTAAAGTTTTCATTAAATTCCTAGGAGGTCCATTCCATACCTCAGCCGGTTTCAACTATGCAGCTGAGCAAAAATGCCGAAAATCTACTA
The DNA here is from genome assembly GCA_030248215.1 of Enoplolaimus lenunculus. Lineage (NCBI taxonomy): Eukaryota > Metazoa > Nematoda > Enoplea > Enoplida > Thoracostomopsidae > Enoplolaimus > Enoplolaimus lenunculus. Next base: position 65,534 of record JASANG010001425.1, read on the forward strand.
ACCTTAAAGTTTTCATTAAATTCCTAGGAGGTCCATTCCGTACCTCAGCCGGTTTCAACTATGCAGCTGAGCAAAAATGCCGAAAATCTACTAACCTTAAAGAAATTCTATGTAAACCAATTTTCTGTTGCGCTCAGAAGTTACTGTTCTTGGCCAGCACAATTAAGCCACGGCGGCGGCGCTGAAAGCTGTGCCTAATACAGTTGACTGAAACAATCTGATTCTAACTGCTTAAGACGAAAGTTGCATAAACTAACAAATTCACATCTTTGGTGGTAAGCCACATTCGGAACACAATCCACTCGCTTGAGGACAAAATCGGAAGCAAAGTACCGAACAAGTTTCCGGCTCCGGTAAATGATAGTGGAATTCGTTTGGCGTGCGTTGATAGCAACGTGTCGAAAAAAAGTTGAAGTTTTCGCGGATCGTTGGCAAATTTAGGACCTATCAGAAGAAATGAATCATTCAGAATACCACGTGTAAATAAAACACCTTTAGCTATATTCTCAAATCTATGTAGCATCTATGCCATCACCTACTATAAATTGGTGCTGAAAATTTCGAATCACGAAAAAGAAATTCCAAAATTTGGCGTCTTTTTGTATTGGAGGTGTCCTACTTGTGATGCGAGTTTGACATTTGTAGCGTCCGTCTTTCGCTCGTTTGAAAACATTTTATATACTAAAACTGGTGATAGATGCTACATATATCTGAGAAATACGAGCCCCTGTCACAATTTTCACATGCCAGTTATAGTTGAGAAATACGGGTTTTGATCGTATAACAGGTAAGAAAAAAGATGCAAGCACAATATATCATTTTCCCACACCTGTCATCAAATTAAGCATGGAGGAAAAATCGGGTGCTTAACAAAAACATTTGCTATACAATGACATACATGCACTTTGTCACGATTTTCACATGATAGACCAGACAATAGACGTAACCAAGACTCTGGTTTGGGGAGGTCCACATCAATTACTTAAATGTATATGGTTTTGTTTTTGAGTCTACCTATTAATTGTCGCAGCTAGTATTTAGTTAGTACAAAAATTATATTTTCAAAGTCATTACAGGAGGCTATACAGGCCGGCAGAAAACTCACCTTGCTTTGCAAGGGAAACTAAAAATTTTCAGGAGGGGCATACAGGGGTTTTCGTGTTGACTAAGGGTTGCGCTATACTTTTGTTGACGTGCGTCACCCGTACGGCGCCGTCCGTCACCGTACGTCGTCCGTACGGCGCCGTCTGTTATCGTGCGGCGCCGTCTGTTATCGTGCGGCGCCGTCGGTTATCGTGCGGCGCTGTCTGTTATCGTGCGGCGCCGTCTGTTATCGTGCGGCGCCGTCGGTTATCGTGCGGCGCCGTCGGTTATCGTGCGGCGCCGTCGGTTATCGTGCGGCGCCCTCCGTCACCGTATGGTATCGTACGCTAATAACTCGGGTACGATAACGTTTGGTGATGAGCGGCGCCGCATGAATGACGGACGGAGACGGACGGCGCCGTTCGGGTGACGGCCGATGACGGACGGCGCGTACGGGTGACGAACGGCGCCGTACTGGTGACGCATGGTGAAGGACGGCGCTGGACGCCAAGTATAGCGCAACCCTAACGAGGAAGGTTGAAAGTTTTCTGCGGAGGGGGCCAAAATTATTTCAGGGGAGGCTGAGCCCGTCTGCCCAGTTTGGCTACGAGCTCGAGGCTATAGCCCAAATGCAACATATCGGCTACGCCACTGGGGCAGTCATATACAGGTTGGTTGAAATCAGATCGGAGTTAGCTGCAGAGAAGTCTTACTTCTTATGACATCAGAGCTTATAATGCTTTTAATCGCTCGATCAGTATAAACAGTAGTAAACATTCCAGCGCTGTGAGCATTAACCGTTAGCCAATCTCCCCGTGGACAATATATTTTGGTCGAATTTTCAGTCATCCAATATACCTATAAAGTAGCTTAAATTAATATCTTGGGGCCGTTTCGGTTATCCTCCCATCAGCCGGCGTTTGCCCAAAAATGGTTGAATTTTGAACAGTTTTGCATATTTGAGCTTCTCATGACTCCTCTGATCATCTCACTCCAAATTAGATTTTTGAAAAATTAGATTTGTAAAGTTCCAAGGTCCCCCCTTAGAACCCAAAATTTTTTTCAAAAACTTACACAAATTATAAACCATTCTATGTAGCTTGCGGAGCTGAGTTAAGTGGTGCTAAATTTGCCGCAAACAGACGTTTGGCTAACGAGTTATGGTCAAATAAGTGATTTGGCGTGCTGCCAACGATCCAGCGTTATATATTTTGTTTACAATATTTTAAGGCTTAGGCTTAGGCTTAGGCGTAGCCTTAGGCTTAATCTTTTCTTAGAACACAAACATTATTGTTCCGCGAAAATAAAATTTGCATCTAGGTTGTTGTACATTCGCTAACTTTTGCGCATTGCGCAAAGTCGGTTGACTAGTATATATTAAATTTCATAAATCAAACGTCTAAAAACGGTTTTTAGCTCATTTGAAATGCTATAGCCAGCCAACAGACCTTCTGACCTAGGCCCATAACCTCAAATCCGTACAGTAACTATCACCAGTGAATGATTACAGATCTTAAAATTGGCACAGCATTAAAAAATCAAATGCTAACAAACGCGCTAAATTTTAACTTCGCAATTTAGTGGGTCGAAAGCTACAAGACCTATCACCAACTGGTAATAGGTGCTACATACATTTTAGAAAACGAGCTCCAAATTTGAAAATAAAAGCATTGTTAGTCTATCTTCGAAATATTCAATTCAACCTATTACCCTTCGTAATTTTACTCGGACCGTGGCCAGCTCACCTTGCTAGGAGGACAAAAAATTTTCAGAAGGGACATACAACGGTTTTCGATGACTTACAAGCAAGGCTGAAAACTTTCTAGAAGGCCAAAATTTTTCCAGGAGTTGCTGAATTCCTCCTGCCCCCTTGGCTACACGGCCCAAATTTTACCCTTGAACGATTATCAGAAGAACATTGAATTTGCAACGGTATAACGCTAATTTTCGAAATACAATCAAAGTCTTGATTAACAATCCACACACTGCTCCGGAGCGATCCAGCGCTTTTTGTGCTGCTACTGCTACCAGTAGTTGCAAGTCGTTGCAACCGAATACAAACGTATTTAGAATTATGCAACTGTTCGTGCATAAACTGTCGAAAAATGTTCTGAAATTAAAAATAACCGTATGGCCGTTGCTGGCAATACTTAAATTCGCCATAGAATAACGGGGACCAAAAATGCCACTAAAACTAAGAGTAAAATCTAGATTTGCACAAGTAGTGCCTTCAAATGCAGAAGCAGTAAAAACATTGAAGAACCAAGGTCTGTTGGCTATGGGTCATGAGATCGAAACCTCGTAAGAACGCCCTACAGCTGCAAGAACTCAGAACTAAAACTGCCATATCTTCAATAATGTATCCATGTGAGGGGACCATCCCGGCCGTGGCGCCCCAACACCATCTCGTCAAAAATTATATAGTGTCAATTGCTGTTCTACGCTGTTTATTTTTCTGTTTTATACACAATAGTATAAGCAGCTAATAATAAGCTGCCCTGTTATTTTACGCCGTTGTTTTTTGCTTAATTGGCTTCCGAATCCGAGCCTTTAAATTTGTGCCTGTTTGAAAACAAATCCGAACTTATGTTGCCACCCTGTTGTTTACATCTAAATTGCGTTAATACAGTAGCTGTATTTGAGATTCATCTATTGAACGAACGTAAAGAAGTCAATTTTATGGCAATAGTTCGTAGATTTGTGTGTGGGTCAAAAATAAGTTCATTACCTGTGAAAATTTGGCCCCCATTTTGAGATCCTGGATCCGCCACTGTATATCATAGTCTACCCAACTTATGACCGTTGTATCAGCACCTGCTGGCAATGTTAAACAAAATAGCTTACTGTCTACATGTGAACATTTTAAAGTTATCAAAATTTAATACCGCCACTTTTTGCACGTTATCTCCTTCATTAGGCAGTTTTTCTTTAAGTAAACTTCTATGATCAATCAAATATTGCGAAACACAGTCGATAAAATCATTTGAATTTGCGTTTCGAAATTTGTGGCGTTCCAAATATCGCCGCAACGCGCCGTAAATGACATTTCTGCCAAAAATTGACGCTAACCAATTGATAAAGCCGCCGCCTCGAAAATACCCGGCATCATGTAAAGCAGCATCAAGCGTGTTTGCACGATTCGCAAGCTGAAATATGCTCATGTTGCTGCGGATCCAAGATGTCTCCGTATGGGTTCATGGGCGTGTGATCAGGGTGAAGTTTGGCCCCTATCAATTTTAGCATTTTCTTATAATGATTAATTTAAAAACCAATGCGATAAGCTAGCATTTGCAGTTCTAAAATCGCAATACGACGCGTAATATTTTAACCATTGTGAAAGCGGCATTTAAATTGACTCAGTGACTGGCATGAGTCGTAAAATGGTTATGTCATGAAGTACCAACGTTTTAGCCAAACTTCTTTTATTCCGGAGATATTTCCTAACTTGCCTGCCGTCTCAATTCATCGTTCTAGTGAACTAGGACCGATTATGGCGTAGCAGAAACTATGAGTTCAGTTGACTTTACATCCTCAAGGAGCATGGTCGCTGCAGTGCGGTTTGGTGAACTCCGTTTGTTAACTTTGAACTGGGACCACAACTTGTTTAATACGAGCACAGAACCCTGTTGGAATATCTAACCTGGACCCCAATTTGCATTATGCTAACTCGAATTCGAATTCGAGTTGAGGTTAAATGCGAACTCGGGCCCCAGTGGCTTATTATTGCGAAGTCGAGACGAACTTTGCTAAATATCGCTCGATAAGAACTGGGTTCCAGTAAAACTTGATGCAAACTAAAATCTTTGCCGGTATGGTATGACCTGAGTGATTTTTGTGCCACAACCGACATTTTTGGATGCTTCATGACTTTCCCCACACAGGAGAGGCTCCGCCCCCTTGCAGGATTTTGTCCTCTGAAAAAATTTTCTTCTCTGGAAGAGATTTGGTTTCCCTAGAAAATTTTCAACCTTGCTTGTATGTCATCGAAACCTTTGCATTCAACCTCCTGAAAAATGCTTAGCCACCCTAGCAAAAGTGACTAGGGTGCGGGCCTGAACTGCAATGTAAGCGTTTTCCAGTTAATATTTTATACTCACAATATTTACTTATAATCAAAACAACATTTTCGAACGTTCTAAAATAAAACGTCCTTTAAGTATCAACCCACTTATAAGACTTGTAAAACGAAATGTCGCAAAAATGAAAAACTATTAAGCAGCCACAGTTCGGAAATGATAATAGTATGAAATTTTTCAAATCTAAGACCTCCAAACAATTGGCTGGTAAATATGCTATCAACAACATATCACATACTTGCCGATGAACAATAGCCAAAGGAATCGTTTCAACATTGTATTCAGCGTTTATTTGTATGTATTTTGGTGTTCGTCGAATTTGTGCCAACTCGGAATCAAGTAAATTTGAGTCAATCACTATTAAACACAAAATTCGTTGCAATTAGCGTTTAATAAATTTACTAATACTTACCAATGATAAAATGATTTGTAAAATATAATTTTTTTTGTTCAGTGTAACCTGTACTATTAAGCTGTAATTTAAAACACTGTATTTAAGAACCTACATCACCGTCACGCAACAAGTATTTAAGATATAAAACCAATATATGTCTTGCAAATTCACACGTTATCCATCCATAATATACTGCAGCCTTAATTAAAAACATTTTAAGTCTGAAAGTATTAGGTTTTGAAACCAGCCACCGATTTATCTGCTAGGTGCTGGTAAATGACCTCGACGTATTTTATTATACATATCAGGCACTGTAAAACGCTGTGTATAACAATCGATAATAGCACATTATTAGTGTGATATAGACATGTTTTGAACACAGCTCGTTCAGAAATTTAGGTTTATATTAATATATGTACTGTGACTTAGAACGTCTCATATCCATTATAGGCGGACAAGACTCATTTTTAATTAGAACCTGACTGAAGGTCAGGTATGGCCCAACAAATATTGTTACTTGGCGCTTTTAGATTTCTCCTAGACGCAACTTGCATATTCTGATGCTAACCAAACTGGGGCCAATGTTACTGCTAATGACCGTTCCATTGCCCCGGGGACAGCAATTGTAGTCGCGACAGTGTGGGACAGTGTGCATAGTTGGGACAACTGGGACAGTTGGACAGCAGAGACGGTGATTACAACTGATACCGTTGGAACAACGGGGAAAATTCGGACAGTTGGGAGAGTAGGGACAGTTGGGACAAATGGGACAGGAGGAAGTTGGGATAATTGGAACAGTTGGCACAATTAGTTGGAACAGTGTGAACAGTCGGGATAACGGAGACAGTTGAGATCATTCGGGCAATTGGGACAGTTGAGACAGTGAGCACAAATGGGGCAGCGAGGACGGAGGGCAGTTGGGACAAATCGGATGGCACTGCATATGCCACCAGGAGTGCATACGTATATATGGTTTGTTTAAACTGTGTATAAACAGGAGCAATATACATGTGTGCACTCGAAATGTAACCTCAATCCGCTTCCAATACTCACCGCTGCAGTTTCCACACAGTACCGTGCCAATTCGCGACATAATTCTGTGCGCAAAGCAGTAATAATAAGTGGCAATCGTGAGAAAAAAACTTAGCAATACGTGCAGCGCTGTGTCGATAATAACTCCCCGCCCCAACTTTTCATATTTCGCATTTTATCCTGCATTCTATGCATAACATTTCTCCACCATAGACTCAACAAAATACAGTGAGAATACTAGCGAATGCTACAATATATTCGGATTAGGATGTAATGTATCAACTTTTTATAAATATCTGAAAGATGAAATCTCTTGTAATCTCATTAACCAAAAACTTAAACAAGATTTTACCAACATTTAATAATGGTTGCTGGTTGTATTCAATACAAAATGTGCTCTGACGGCTGGCTGGCCAGTCAATTCGACAACGCTTAGTAACTCTAATTCGCCCACATAATGCTTTGAGGTTCGAAGTGGTTAATCTAGTTTTTATTCTAAAAGCACGCAAAAACAAAGCTAGCAAAATTTTACTCGTATATTAAATCCCCAAAAATTAAGAAAACAAATGCAGATAATTTGCATTAACTTTTATTCTCATTTCGATTCTATCCGTTGTGAAGTACACAACTATATTTTAGGTCTTGTAAACCAGTATATAAACCACCTCATACTTCTATTTGTCTGGACATTTAATGGAACCCTGTATAACAATGAAACCATTCGTCAACCATATAAATTGTGCTATGTCACTGACGTTCGCTCACAATTGGCGCATTTATAGCGGCCCACTTTCATAGCAGAATCACCCCGCTCCAATACTGTGTCATCAATTACGCGCAGACGATGCAGGACATTGCTTCGATTTTATAACACAGCATAATAAGAATCAAACTGTTTGTTATTCTGACCCCAGCATCGGTCAGAAAACAAAAATAGTTTTGACATGCGTATTTGATGAATTACATGCCCATTTCCACAAACACGAGCAAATTTCGTTTATATCACGTCTACCTTCTTGTTCTGGCCAAAATTACCAAAATCCTCGCTTTGAGATATTCATTATGTTAAAGTTGAACACCCAAACCATGCATTTATAATAAAACGTGCTGACACGAGAGCATGGTGCGTATAGAACAGATTGTGAATCGTATGTACAATATTGTACTGATTGCGAATACAGTGTTTCTTTCTTGTAGGCTTCTTGAGTTCTCGACAGTGCTCGACATGAGTACGGTGGTTCAGTAATGCCTGTGAAACCGGAGTTTACACGAACTCGTCAGGATTCCGTGCAACCTCACATATAGCACATTGGTCTTTTTTCGGCACTTGAAATATCAACGGAAGATCCATAGAATTGAAAACCTCATCGTAGCATGATCTTTAATAACAAACAGCTTCTGTTTCTCGCGTTCCGCCCAAAACGTGCGATACTCAAGGTGAGTACGAACTTCGGCAGTAATGCGACGGAACTCGAGGAAATTGGGGTATATACTCACGAATAGTTTCGACAGCTATATTCTTAAGCCTTTGTTTTGAACTCGAGCCTCTGCGATCAAGTCGCTCGTTTGAACCATGTGCTGCAGCGAAAACTCTAATATTTGTTAATACAGTGAGTATAGGGCAAAAATTCAAGCATACCCGACGACCATCAGAACCAATATCAGTAATTGAACAATCAGCACCGTCAGTTCATTTAAAAGTATATTGACGAACTGCTTGCCTGTATGTTCTGAATCATCTCGTGGACGGCAACGTTTTACCAAAACTGACCTTGCAGCTTCCCACAAGAACGTTTTACGCCCATCGTATTTGAAGCCTGATACTATGCACAAAGTTGTATACAATAATTTTTTCAACACAACGATTTTTACAATAGCACTGAACAGTGCGCGGCTGAGCTGTAGCAATGCGTTTTTCTTTACGTTCCACATTTCTCTTGGAATTTCGCGGCCAGACGTGTGCTTATCTTGTCCGTTTAGGCGATTGTTCTCCAAACGCGTTCTTAAATTATCAGGCTCAATGCCTGCCAACGAGTCGGATTCGCTATCGGCTTCAGCATCCACGCGTACTATTGACAAAAGTGCTATCGCTACACATTCATTTGGTTAGTTCCTGATCCGCACGTTCACTAGCTATGTAGTTTAAAAATAAGTACTGAGTGGCGCAATTGTAAACTCGATTCTTTCTCATTTTCAATTCCAAATTTTGTGTTATCATTGCTGTAGACATATAGTTGTGTACATCGTCTCGAATAGGTAAGAAAATTTTAGATCATAGCCAGACACATCAGGTTAGATTTGTGTCCTAACGACCGCACATTTAATTCGGCCTTTTGGGCAAAACTGAAGCAAGGGCACTGGATGCTCCGCCACAGATCTGCAACCCGCTGCCTGGTTGCTACTAAACTCAGAAAGTGCGAAGGTGACAAAATTAGTATGCATCAGTTCAACCTCACCTGCGATCGCGTGTGGGTTGGTAGGGATTGTAGCTTGTTTAACCATTCCTGCATATTTTGTGTTGTTTATTTAATTATTGGGTTTTTGCCACAAAAGATTTGTCATATTAGTTTAAATGTTTTGGAATAAAATACTGCAAAATTTGATTCTTGAACAACAATAGAGCTCAGCTGTTTAATTTGCGTAATTGCGTTTTCCTCCGGGGCTGATCGGTCGCAGGTACGAAAAATGATCTGATAACTGTGAACGCTCTTTTCTGATCTAAACCAAGCGTAGCCGGACGGGTCCGCCACGTATCCGGTCATAAACTTTTTGCATTATGTGTAAGTCGCTGCGGCGGCCTAGTTTTACCGGTCCGGTTCCATAAAAGTCCCACATACTTGCAGCAGTGATGGTTGTCTGTGTCCGTGTAAACCACAGCAATAGCCGAAGGACGTCTTATCATAGCACCCTAAATCGACCGATGCGGCTCTGCCGTCTAATAACAGCAGCTCGGATGTGGCTAGTCCCCTCACGAATGTATATGTGGTGAATGTGAGCACTCGGGATTTAGGCGCATCTACCAGGGGATCTGGGAGCATGTCGCGACACTCGCCAGATGGGGACTTTTCCTGAAAACGAGTAAGACTGTTTACCCCCGTTGGAGGTTCCGACTCTGTTTGCTTGTTTTTGCTGGATACACATTACACTTCGTAGGAATTTACGATTACCTACAAGAATGTCCACTCAGGACTCCGGATATCGGAGACGTCTTGTCCTGATTACAGGCTACACTCTAGTGAAGTTAAGGGACCTGAGATTGAACAGCAAATTCTATTTCCACCTTCAACTTTACAATTGCAAATACAAACTTCAAATTCCACACACATGGTACATTGTTTTGTGAATAACGCGTCAAACTTACATATTTGTTCTCCTAAATACTGTGTGATTCCTTCATTTAGCCAAATATCCGTCCACCATTCAGCTGTCACCATGTTACCAAACCTAAATATCTCCTATGCAAAACAGTTTGACCAGTATCTACACAAAATCAATAATAATAATATGCGTACATTAGGTAACTTTTTAAAATAATCTGGATTCACATATGCTGAAACCCTACAGCTTAACTACTCTAGTGAACCGAACAACCGCTACACTCTGCTATTCGGTAACGGATTGTTTAATTTCGAAACACCCCTATCACTTGGTCAATTTTTTTTCACATGCCATTTTCTCTTTTGGACTGGACTGATCTGCTCAGAAGCATTTTTGTTCATTTCAGGATTTTATAAAGTTTCCATTTGGTATCTGAGTTTATATATATGAACAGTATAGGCCATTATTGAAACAATTAACACTATGGACGCTGGTTAAAGAGCATGTTTGGTCCCTATCCATGACTGTAATTAAGGATATAGACTTTTTCGTTTCAAACTAGCAGTAATATCCCTTAGCCCTCTTATTAGCCAATAGTCCGAAATTTTTCGGTTTAGACATTTTCTGACAACTAGTAAAAGTTGTTCAAAATTTTTTGCTTTCAATATGCAGCATGCTAACGCCAAAAAGTTTCGGTAAACTATAATTTACAAGCATAAATCCATTCACCTCAACGCGTATAATTTATATAATCTTGACCCTCACCATTATAGATGGGCACCGGATATCCGGATATCCGGATATGAAAAATATCCGGATATGTATCCGAAATGAAACGTGTATCCGAATATCCGGATATCCGAATACCCGGATATCCGAATACCCGCCGGATATCCAAAATGCTTTTGTCTAAAAAGTTTTTTGGAATAATTTGCATGGTTTCACCACCAAAGTAGCTGGAGCTGACTAAAAAAATTCTGTATCCAAACCTCAGTCAGAATATTAAACCACAATCGGTTGCTATTTTCTGTCAATCAGTTTCGTATGGGACGGCCTTTAGGGTAACATTTGAGCCGTAATTCAATGCAACGCTAATTTACCTCTGTGACGTTTCAGCGGTTTTATTTAACAAAGTTTTTCTGAGTTAACACTTCGTGTATCCGAGAATGATGATTGCAAGTTTACTGAGAACGGTATGATATAGACTACGGATGTATATCCGGTCCGGATAAGAAAAATGTCTAAGGACCCCTACCTTACAATTTGTCCCCACTCCCCACATAAATTTTTTGTGATAAAATCATATGGTCATTCATTACCTTACAATTTATCCTCTCATCATAATACTTTCGTTATAAAATAGGGTCCTACTTTATAATTTTCCCGCTAAGAAAATTTTTTCGGAGAACAATTGCGTTTCAAAATATTTACCATCCCGCCCATAGAAATTTCTGGACCGCTATATCGGGTATTGTAACTAACCCTTGAATTGAATGTTTATTTGCCTTGTATCAAAAGCTTTAGCCATAATGCAAGGTTATTATTTGGAACGTACTTTGAAAACTTAAATACGCTTCAAAGTTTTGAACTCACCTTTATTTGGTTCTGGAGTCATTTATGCGCTACAATTAGGAATAATTCACATTTATGGACTCTAATTAGGGTTTAGGAACTCTATGCGCTTACGGACTCTTATTAGGGATACGGACTTTTATTGATTGGGACTCAAAATGGGTACCCCCTCTTATTCGGGTCACCACACCACTTAATAAATACTGCTTTTTAGAATTGTATCTTTTATGCTCATATCATTTTGCTTGAGGGTCAGGGTACTTCCTTTAGAGCAACAAGTTAAAACAAGTGCTTAAGAAGCAAAAATTGACGTTCGGAAACTCAAAAAACACAAAATCGAGTTTCGGATATCCGAAATAGAAAATTTCATTTCGGATATCCGGATATCCGGATGCAAGAATTGCCAGATATCCAGATATGAAAAAATATCCGATGCCCATCATTACTCACCATTGGTGTACAATTTCATGACTGATCATCTCAGCGGATAAGTATAACGGAAGTGACCGTTTATCGTTCTCGCATCCTGCTAACACACCAGAGCCGACCAATATTGCACCGGTATTTTCCATACCGCCAGGGTGTCCTGAAGTTCTTCAGATAACCGACCAAGTGTGAAATGACAAATTTGCCCCCTACAGCACTTCATTTATAATTTTCTTAAGTCGATTCTACTTGTACACCACGGTGAAAACCGGATATCATCGGTTTCCGGTGAGAAATCGATGTTCGTTTCCGTTTCCGTTTTAGAAATAACTGAAATTGGTATTTTTACGTTCAAAATTAATTATAAATTACGTATGTATCTCGCAATTTTTCGTTACAGATACGCTGCAATTGTTCGAAATGAAACAAATATCACGAAATTGTTCCAAAATCTGAAACATTTCGATGCATCTGCCATTTTTTCTACAAGAATTTTTGAAAGACCGGTGCATATATGAACGTTTCAATTGTGTTGGCAGAAAAATAAATATTTTGGAAATTTTAACACTTCAATATTCGTTTTCGTTTCAGTTATATTTATACTATCCGTTTACACCCTGTTTCACACCTTAGGGCAATATTGAGTGCGATGCCCAAGGTCATCTATTTAGATTAATTAACACTTGAACTTTAGGGCAGCAACCGAAAGATGGGAATTTTAAGCCGTTGATCCACGCTTATTGCAAGAAAAGGATTTAGGATTGTGATGTACATTATCCTCAGTTTAATTAGACAGCATTCTTAACCTGCATCAGGCACCATACTTTTGGTAACTTGTGTTTAAAGCGAAAACTTGGTTAAGTATTTGCTTAGCAAATATTTTAGCAAACCATGCAACTAACCTGGTAACTCGACTAAATCCAATTTAGACAATGGATAATGTCCAAATATCATTTCGGTTCGTTTCAGTACCGTATTAGCGATCGCCAGTGTCGAGTTCATGTTACTTTGATTCAAAAGGCACTCTTTTCGTGGATATGGCCAAAACCGAAGTACAAAATCCAAGTCTGAAATTGAACATAAAAGCGAATAGCACGAATATTATAAAACAAACATTGAATCGGCCGAGAAAAGAGCGGTCAGGCAGAGAGCCGGGCGGAGTTGTTCAGTCACTGTTTTTCTAATATTTAGATTGTTGCAGCCGTTGTGATCTACGTGAAATATTATCAAAAACGACGTATATGCGTTGTAAACACTGTCAATCACTGTGACATCAACAACAAATATCATACAAATGTTACAACAAAAAAGGCAATCATGTAATAAATTTTAATGAAAAACCATTTTGTGTTTACAAGCGTAGTGTCAAGGCAAGCATATGAACAACAGGCTGCAACCGGATGTGAAAAATACCGCAGCCGGAAGTCATCAATTTGTGCCACAATGCGAATTGCCCGCAAACATCCAGTTGTACCCTGTTGAGTCATACTGCTGCTCGTGTGAGGCTTCTTATACAGTCAACTACGACCCACATAAAGCTTTGTTTTGCTACAGCTCTAAATTCTAAAAACACTGATGTTCAGATATTTATATAGTATTATTATGAATCGTGAAAAACAGCTGAAACTACGCCCAAATACGTATGTTTGACGTTCTAGCTTTAATTAAATATAAGACAGCGGCTCAAGCTAATAAATATGCACATGGGCAGGGAAAAGGTATTCACCGTAAGTCACACAAAATGTTGTCTAATTTACACCCAGCAGCAAATTTCACATATAGTGAAAGGTTGAAATTTAGCTATCACTATTTTTGTCAGCGAAACGAACCACGTGAAGGCTTTTAAACTGATTTTGAAAGTAATGTTGGTAATCCTAACGAAAAAGTTTCAAACCCAACCGCTGAGCTCACAAGTGTCGGTGGATACAAAAGAGATAAACAGCTTATATATCCCTCCGCTAAAATTCCCGATGTACGATAAAACGTACTTTTACGGACATTAAAATAACCTGTTGGATTCTATTGCCCAAAAATTTACTTAAACTTGCTGAAATGAAATCCTGACTACACTCTAAAAACTTAAATTATAGCTTTACTAAGCTTGAACGCGAGTTTAAGTAAAACTTAAATGGCTCGACTCACTAACTAAACTTGAATTTTAAGTTTAATTTAAACTAACATTTTTAAAGTTTACGGCGAGATTAAACTAAACTTATTTTTGGTTAAAGATATAAGTGCTGCTCAGAAACTTTATAGTTTTTAGAATTCATTAAGCTTAGACTAAGCTGAAAATATGGCACATGTCAAATAAGGTTAAGGGTAACCCGACCAGTTAGTTTAATAGTTAATCTAGAAAGTTAGTTTAACACTGCTAGATTAGCTTAAGCTTAAATCGAGTTAGTTTAAGCTTTTAAAGAGTATGCATTTGTATAAAGCCCTATTCACACGTGCAAGTTTTTGCTGCGAGAACTTGCACATGCAACTGCACGCGCAAGTTTGGTCACAAAACAGCTTTGAAGTTCTTGCAGCTGCAAATTATTCATTGTAATTCATTCTATTTAATTTAATTCGCACCTGCGAATGCAGTTGCAATCCACTTGAACTTCTTGATCCTGCAGTTTGGTTGGTCAATCGAAATGTTCCTCTGAAAATACTTCAAGCTGCCAGTATTTTGTGCAAGTTGCAGTGCGAGTTCTCGCTGCAAAAACTTGCACGTGTGAATGGGGCTTAACAGTTTTCTCTTAAAGTGTAATGTTGTAAGATAATAGCATTTGTTGATCGTTAATAATTACTAAAACCGAAGCATTTACATTTCCTATTTCCGGTGAACAAACGCCTATTTGAAGGAATAAGAAACAAAGCGAACAAGTAAGTCGGCAGCGAATTGACGGGAACAAATTGAAACAATTTCAACTTTGGAGCAGCGTCCATTTTAGATATGCGAAACAGTTGCTGGTTTGAAATTGGACTCCATTTGTCCGATTGAGTTGATAAAATCACGTTGAGTTGAACGCGAGATTTGAAATTGGGTTCATCGAAACTTGGAAATATTCGACGCGCACCGCATGATTGGCATTCGGTGTAGAACGACCGTAGTCCAGCTGAAAATATACTTGAAGGCCTAAACTTGTAGGCATCGAATTTATATTCATTTTGTATATTTTTGGACGCTGAGTTAAACCAGGCTAAGCCAACAAAATTTATATACATTTATTAATAAAGCTTGAAAATTACTACAAAAACTGATGATTCCAAGAATATCCTAAAGCAATTTCGGAGACGGTCATATGTGTTAATACAGACACATATTTTTCTGAACTCATATAACCTCGTAAAATTCACGGGTGTGGTTGAGCCCCACCTATTTCTCCTTTGCCAATGGAACCAGCAAATGTAGATTGAAAACGAAAAACACACTTTCAGGGTCGCTGACGTAAAACAAGCCTCGAATCAGCCGCTGATCTGTATCCGGCACAAACCGAGGAATAATTCCAGTGTAGCGAAGGTGCAACCAATGAGGTTGCCAACGCAACAACTCTGTAGAAAGTGTAAATCGGATCATACCACACCGACAGTCATATTCGACCTCAAAGAATTGATTATATGCCGAAGTTTTCAGTGTTTTTAGATTTTCCCCACGCCCGCGCAGTGTTGCTG
This sequence comes from Enoplolaimus lenunculus, assembly GCA_030248215.1. Lineage (NCBI taxonomy): Eukaryota > Metazoa > Nematoda > Enoplea > Enoplida > Thoracostomopsidae > Enoplolaimus > Enoplolaimus lenunculus. The sequence goes on from JASANG010001425.1 coordinate 81,092, forward strand.
TGGTGATTACGGAATAATGCGTTGCTATGGAAACCGCGGCTTCGTTTGTTGCTAAGGTAACCACGGTTTACTCCGGTGGTAACGTAACCATGGCCTGCAATGTTTCTATGGTAGCTATGGTTTGTTTGGTTGCCATGGAAACTATGACGTGCTGGTCTGCCATGGTGTCTACGAAGTAGTACGTTGTCATGGTAACCACTGCTTGGTTGGTTACTATGGTAACCGCGGCGCCCTCGGTTGCTATGGTAACCATGGCTTGCTTGGTTGCTAAGGTAACCGCGGTGCCGTTGGTTGCTATGGTAACCATGGCTTGCTTGGTTACTATGGAAGCCGCGGTGTCTTGTGTTACAATGGTGATCACGGCTTGCTTGGTTACTGTGGTAGCCGCGGTGTCCTGGGTTCGTATGGTAACCATGGCTTGCTTGATTGCCATGGTAATCAGTGCTTAAAAAAGCTTCGTATATTGAAATATTTTGTGCATACAAAATAATCGTCCGCGTCGGACTGGTCAAGTTTGATTGTATTAAAATAGCGACAGAACCCTGAAACTGCAACGACGAATCAGTGGAATTTGGAACTAAATTTAAATTAGTTGCTTCTGCTAAATCTAACGTCAGTCGATATTCTAAAGGGTAAATTGCGGGAATCAACCGTGGGCATTCTTCGTCTACGACGGCACTTGTGACCAATACCGATACCAGTGCAATTAATAGATAAATATCCGATATTGGCATGTTTGTCTATTTCAAAACCAAAGCTACTATATGATAAGTTAACGCTGTAAAAGTGCGAAATATGGAAGTTTGAGGGTGACTATGAAAATATGCATCCCCAGTTCATAATTTCCTAAACATTTTCGCTATACCTTCGCTTCTTAACGTTTTTGTGCCTTTCGGCCAACTTACCAAC